>BLSH010069051.1:1698273-1712920 GCA_018402905.1 Glandirana rugosa | reverse complement strand
CCCCACCCTCACTCTCTCTCTCCTCCTCTCTCTCTTTCTCTCTCTCTCTCCCTCTCTTGCAATGATCAGCGTTTTATTTATTTAATGTAAAACCTTTTTACCAAAAGGAAAAAAAAATGTTTGCTGTAAGGCTCCATTCACATCGTGGGCAGAATCGCTGTGATTCTGCCCTGCGATATCAAATGGCTGCAAAACGTGTGACGCATTTGCAATGCCATTACTTCTGATGGCACCCCAATCGCGCCACAAATCGCAGAAAAAACACACAAACACATGGGATGCGTGTTGCTCAAAAGAAGTATTTCATTTGAAATCGCAGGGCGGAATCATGGCAACTCCACATGCAATCATCATGTGAATGGTGCCTAACTGATTATAAAGTGTGAGCCAGAGTTTGGCTTCAATTTGTTAGTGTATCTAAAGCTGCTAGTCCAACTAACACTCCCATCTCACTGACCGACAATGATGCTGTCTACTGTGCCTCTTGTGCTCATTCATCCAGAGTTGCCCCTCACTAATACAGGAGGCGACATTCTGTTAAGGGGCGCTTGCACGTACCAAGATCCTATGCATGGGGGAGTGCAGCTTTTGCCTTGCAGCACTGGGTATGTGAGATAGGGACCTTAGATTGTAAGCTCCTTGCGGCAGGGACTGATGTGAATATATTGTATGTACAGTGCTGCTGTAAATTGTTGAGGGTAAAAAATAATAATAATATAAATATAAATAACAAATAAATATATAAATATCTAAGAATACATATTGTTAATTAATAATTAAATATTAGAACAATACAATAATTAAATATTATTAATTAATAATTAAATTAATGAATATATAAATATAAATAAATATGTGAAACAAAATATATAATATATATTTATTATTATTATTATTATTATTATACAGGATTTATATAGTTCCGACAGTTTGCCCAGCGCTTTACAATATTAGGGCAGACAATACAATACAGGAGGAATCAGAGGGCCCTGCTCGTTAGGCCTCATTTACAATGCTGCTGGTAAACGGACGTTTAGAGGCATTTGGGCGTTTTTTCAGCTGCCCCTGAATTTTCATCTATGTTATCTGATCAGTCCATTTACACAGAGGGTCGTTTAAGGTAGTTTCCAGGCAGTTGACTTTAGAGGCTTTTTTTTGGAGCGCAAAAAACGGGTTCAGACGCCATTTCAGAGGCATTTGAAACGCCAAACAGCTTGTAAACGCCGCTAAACGCAGTAACTTGCGTCTAGGAGCATTTCGTTTACAGGCGTTTCCATTTAAATAAAAAAAATTAAGAAAAAACGCGACATGCAAAAAGCGTCAAAACGCCCATTTTAGACGCCGGCTTCTAGCTGTCAAACAAAATCTTTCAAAGGAGGTTGAAATAGCGTCCCATGTAAATGGAACCTTAGAGCTTACAATCTAGGAGGGAGGGTCAAGCGATACGAAAGGGCAATAACTGTGGGGGATGAGCTGATAGAACATAAAAAGTGTGGTTGTTAGGTGGCGGCAGGATGGGCTTCCCTGAAGAGAAAAGTTTTCAGGGATCACCTGAAGGTGGATAGATTTGGGGACAGTCAGACAGATTGGGGTAGGGAGTTCCAGAGGATGGGAGAGGCTCGGGAGAAGTCCTGGAGGCGAATATGGGAGGAGGTGATGAGAGAGCAGGAGGTCTTGGGAGGAGCGAAGAGGACGGTTAGGTTGGTATTTTGTGACCAGGCTGGTGATGTAGCTGGGGGCAGAGTTGTGGGTGGCTTTGTAGCTCATTGTTAGTATTTTGAATTTAATTCCTTGGGCGACTGGCAGCCAATGGAGGGATTGGCAGAGAGGGGTGGCAGACGCTGAGCTGTTTGTAAGATGGAGTCTGGCAGCAGCCAAAAAAAAAATATTATATATTTTCAGAGATGAGGAGACGTCCTCCAATGATATAAGGGGGGGGGAGAAAAATCGTATAATTAGCGAAGTCCCCTTTGGGCGCCATTCGCGTCTGCACATTCCAAAAGCGCACGCTTCCGTAATCTGCAAGAAAAAACGTGCGGTGCTATTAATTGTTAACGACACGCCAAAAGGACTGGCAAACGTACGACAAATGCGCCAGAGCGCGTGGAAAAAAAGAACGCTCAGTGGCTGAATGGCTTCTTTTGGCACTCCCCTCAGACAGCCCATTCCACCGAATGGGCCGCCCCATGTATGCAAGAAAAGAAAGACGTGAAACCTGCGTTGTGCGAATGTGAATGAGCGTTTAACCCTTGCAGTACGGAGGGGGGGGGTCTTTTTTGGTACCAGGGTAGAGCTTTAAATATTTTTTTATTTTTTTTTTAGATGATTCTATTACAATTTATTTTTTAGGGAAGGTTTTGTTATACTTTAGTTATTTCTTTTCCATCAGAGGATCCGCCATGCGCGGTGTTTATTACCACCACAGCGCGGGTTAATGGGAAAGCCGTGTGTTTGGTTTCCGGACCGCGTCCTTGTTATTGAATGACTGACCCCCATGGAGGTTCTGTAATGTTTGCATGCTAGGGGGGGGTGTTTACACATAGCTGGGATGGTTAGAGCGCCCCCCCATATACCATTAGTACTAGAATGTGACATAGACGTCACCTCCTGACCCCAGCGCCTGCTATACTCATCACTGGCAGACGCAATGTAGACGGCGGCGAGTCTATTAATGACTAAGCCAGATCTTCATACATACCGAGAAAATCTACGCTCGTCGCTCGCGTCTACCTGCCGGGGTCGGACCGGAGCGATCGCTTTCTGGGTCCGACAATGCTAATTCCCTGACACCTTCGTTGGTTTGCTCTTATATAAAACTTTTTTATTGTTTTTAAATACACCGGAAAAAAAAATCGTATTGTCAATTATTAATATTATATTCATATTAATAAAATAATTATCATGAGGGCGGGGAGGCGGAGCTTGTGATAGACTTCTTATTGATCCGCAAGCCCTGCCTACTTGTCGGATTCTGTTGGGCGTAGACATGGGAAGGATGAAAAAAAATAGTTTTGTTATTTGCATAAATTTGTTTACTTCTACCTGCTAAATTCGTTTTCCAAATTCGTTTTGTTTATTTGAATTGTAATTTTCCAAATTCGGTTGAATTGAGCTCAAATTTGAATCAATTCCATTCAAATTCCATTCAGATCCTAATTTATTCTATTCCAATATTATTTCTATTTCATTCTATTCTGTTGTTTTTCTATTATTTTATTTTATATTCTGTTCTTTTCTTTTTTATTATATTATATTTTATTCTATTCTATTTGAATTTCGGAAGATGGCTATATTCTATTCTATTCTATTCTTTTCTATTCCATTATTTTATCTTCTATTCTATTCGAATTTTCAAAACTTCGAATTTAGAAAGATAAATATATTCTATTTTATTCTATTGTTCTTTTCATTTCTATTCTTTTTTTTATTCTAATCTATTATTTTCTTTTCTGTTCTATTCTATTCTTTTCTATTCAAATTCAAATGTATTCTATTCGAATTTCGGAAGATGGTTTTATTCTATTCTATTGTTTTTTTCGATTCTATTCTATCACTTTTCATTCTGATCCAATTCAAATGTGTTCTATTTGAAATTCGAATTTCAGAAGATGATTATATTCCATTGTATTCTATTCTTTTCTATTCTCTTTTATTCCAATCTATTCCTTTCTGTTCTATTCTTTTCTATTCAAATTTATTCTATTCGAATATTTTGTCCTATTCTATTGTTTTTTTTTATTCTATTCTATTATTTTTTTTATTCTATTCCAGTTCAAATTTATTTTATTTGAAATTCAAATTTCAGAAGATGGTTATATTCAATTCTATTCTTATTTATTCTATTTCAATTTGAATATATTCTATTTGAAATTCGAATTTGAGAAGATGGTTATATTCTATGTTATTCTGTTCTATTCCTTTATTTTCTATTCTATTTTACTCTATTCTTTTATATTCTATTCTTTTCTATTTTATTATATTATTTTCTATTCTATTCCTTTATTTTCTATTGTGAACTGGCAATGGAAAATGTGTGCCACTCAGGCTACATAGGAAAGCAATCCTGTGTCCACCACTGTGAGTGCCGGCCAGGGAAGGAGCTCGGCTCGGCTCCAAACAACTGTTGAGCAAAGGATGGATCCCATGAAGCCGCACATCAGTGCAGATCCACTGGTATTAGGAATGAATGGCAGTCTCAGCCAGGCCACACCTCCAACGTGTTTCACTCTGCCCCCTTGGAGCTTAATTATGACCACGCGCTAAGTGTCATTTCTGCCTGCTGCCTCCTTCCTCTGCTATCAGCATGAGTCACTTCTGACAAGTTTTCCTGACACCAAGAGAAAAAAGGTGACAGGGGAGGGAGCTCCAGCACACAGCGTGCGACTGACAGCCTCAGGGGCAGAAACGGGGAAAAAAGTTGATTTCTGCCAAATGTCAGATTTGTATTCTGTACAATTCAATGGCCGGTGCCACTGCTGTTGACATGTAAGGCTTGGTTGACACCTGCAGGTGCAACAAGGCACTGACGCATTCCCATGCGTCACGGGTAGGGCAGCCCATTTTTTTTACATAGGCCGCCCTACGCGGGAGAAACCCGGAAAAGAAGTTCCTGACTTTTTTCTACCACACTGAACTGCGGCACTATGCGGTTTGTGGCGTCTGAAAAAAAACGTGCGCTCACAGATGCGTGAGGGTGGCATTAACAATCAATGGCATTAGCTAGCTACATGCCGGCTGCAATACATATATATGTTGTGGCTTGCATGGGGTTTACCGGGGTTATGGCTGAAGCTGTCATCCATAACCAAAATTGAGCTTTTTGGCCACAACCATAAACCCTACATTTGGAGAGGAGTCAACAAGGCCTGTAAAACACAGAGGTGGATCGCTGATGTGTTGGGGATGTGTGAGCTATAAAGGCACAGGAAATTTAATCAAAATTGATGGCAAGAAGAATGCAAAATGTAATCAAAAAATAATTAGCCACTGGATCGCTTTCAGAAGCAGCGGGAGTGGTTGGTGTTTCTCGGACCTACTGCTTATACCAGCGAGCCTGGGAAATGATCTGACGGTTCGCGCGCCTGGCCATAGGGGTGAACAGAGACCAGATTGTCTCTGATCACTTCTATGATCTTGGAGGACCGGAGCGACCTCATGATGTCACTTCCAGTCCAGGGTGGAAGTAAACCATGTTTTGTTTTTTTTACAGCGACAGATCAAAAAAAAAAAGTTTTTTGATCTTTTGCTTTCAAAGGTAGAGGAGAGATTTGGGGTCGTGTAGACCCCAGATCTCTCCATAAAGACTTGTTATCCCTTATTTCTATTACAAGGGATGATTACATTCCTTGTAATAGGAATAAAAGGGATTAAAAAAAAGAGTGATAAAAAAATAAGAAAAAAAAGTTAACGCACCCCCATCCCTCTGTGTTTGCGCGCAGAAGCGAACGCATACGTAGGTTGTGCACGTACAGTATCTCATAAAAGAAAGTACACCCCTCACATTTTTGTAAATATTTTACTCTATCTTTTCATGTGACAACACTGAAGAAATGACACTTTGCTACAATGTAAAGTAGTGAGTGTACAGCTTGTATAACAGTGTAAATTTGCTGTCCCCTCAAAATAACTCAACACACAGCCATTAAGGTCTAAACCGCTAGCAACAAAAGTGAGTACACACCTAAGGGAAAATATCCAAATTGGGCCCAATTAGCCATTTTCCCTCCCCGATGTCATGTGACTCATTAGTGGTACAAAGTCTCAGGTGTGAATGGGGAGCAGGTGTGTTAAATTTGATGTTATCGCTCTCACTCTCTCATTCTGGTCACTGGAAGTTCAACATGGCACCTCATGGCAAAGAATCCTCTAAGAATTGTTGCTCTACAGAAAGATGGCCTAGCCCTAGGCTATAAGAAGATTGCCAAGACCCTGAAACTGAGCTGCAAAGACCGTACATCGGTTTAACAGGACAGGTACCGCTCAGAACAGCACCTCGCCATGGTCGACCAAAGAAGTTGAGTGCACGTGCTCAGCGTCATATCCAGAGGTTGACTTTGGGAAATAGACGTATGAGTGCTGACAGCATTGCTGCAGAGGTTGAAGGGGTGGGGGGGTCAGCCTGTCAGTGCTCAGACCATACGCCGCACACTGCATCAAATTGGTCTGCATGGCTGTCATCCCAGAAGGAAGCCTCTTCTAAAGATGATGCACAAGAAAGCCTGCAAACAGTTTGCTGAAGACAAGCAGGCTAAGGACACGGATTACTGGAACCATGTCCTGTGGTCTGATGAGACCAAGATAAACTTATTAGGTTCAGATGGTGTCAAGCGTGTGTGGCGGCAACCAGGTGAGGAGTACAAAGACAAGTGTGTCTTGCCTACAGTCAATATGGAAGCGTCATGGTCTGGGGCTGCATGAGTGCTGCACTGGACAATGGAGATAACACAAACTGTGAAAATGAGATTGGGTAAGGACTCTATAGATTAGGGTCCATATAAATAACCCCTATGAGTAAAGGTTCATGCAAACTGCATAAATACACATTTTCACCTGTGAAGAGATATACATGAATGATACAAATTAAACAGGTAAGTGAAAGGCCATAATAATATAAAGTGCTCCGATGTAAACAACAAGGATGGGCTCGGGCGTGTTCGCTGCAGCCGCGCATTAGGGAAATGTCTCACTGCCTGTGATTAGCGCAGCGCAGAGTTCACTTCCTGGCGGACTCGGGCATGTTCGGTGTAAAAATAAATACATTTTTAAAAAAAATACAGCACCCACATCACTCTGTGTTTGCGTGCCGAAATGAATGCATACATAAGTCGTGCACATATATGTAAACGGTGTGCCCACCACACATGTGAGCTCTGCTGCGAACGTTAGAGCGAGAGCAATAATTCTAGCTCCAGACCTCCTCTGTCACCCTAAACAGGTAACCTGTAAAAAAATTTAAAGCATCGACTATGGAGATTTTTAAGTACTGTAGTTTGTTGCCATTCCATGAGCGTGCGCAATTTTAAAGCCATGGGACATGTATGGTATCTATTTAATAGGCGTAACATCATCTTTTATAATTTACAAAAAAATTGGATTACATATTGTGTTTTTTTGCATTAAAATCCATTAAAGCGGAGTTCCACCGTATTAAAAGTCAGCAGCTACAAAAAGTGTAGCTGCTGACTTTTAACAATCGGACACTCACTTGTCCCAGGCTCCAGCTATGCGGCAGCCCGCAGCGTCGCTTTTCTCCCTCTCCTTCTCTATGGCGTCGACATTGCAAGTGTGGGCGCCCGGCTTTGGCTTCAAAGCCGGGCAAGCACTGCACATGCACAAGCCGTGCTGCGTTCTGTTGTGAATGGCCGGCGTATCTTCTGGGACCTGTGACGTGTCCCAGAAGATCGCCGGGGGGGGGGTGAACTTTCTTCCGGTTCCACGGCACCAGGAGAGGAAGTGGGACCAGAGACCCAGTGAAAACAGGGTCCCCCCCCCCCAAAAAAAAAATGACATGCCAATTGTGGCTTGTCAGGAGGTCACCTTCCTTTAAAGCGGAAGTTCCACTTTTGGGTGGAACTCTGCTTTAAAGTGTATTTTTTTTTTTAAATGTTTTGGGGTTATAAGTAATTTTCTAGCAAAAAATACTGATTTTTACTAAACAAAAAGTGCCAGAAAAGGCCTTGTCTTCAAATGGCTAGAGGGCATCAAGTTTATCTTTGCGTCAGGAAAACGTGCGTTTTTGCACATGTTCCTATCTTGCAAAGATCTGAACCTAGCCTAACCGCCCATCCAAGTGGTTACTTGCGAATGGAGCCTCCGACCGACCCCGGGCGCAGACCGCGTGTGTCCAGGGTTGGCATTTTAAGTGTATCCGCTCCCGGCCATGTGTGTGAATGCCGCCTTTATAAATGTAATACATAGAGATGTAAGGGGGACACAAATATTAATTTTGTACATTTCTGGCCATGTGAAGTCTATGGCACCAAGGTGATGAGTAGGGCTCATCCGCAAAGGAATCTAACAATGGCCGGGGCCGCCAGCTGAGCTTGTTACTGTTGACATGCCGCCAGCGATCTCACTTACATCCCAAGAGGGCCCTTGACCCGTCTCATAACAAAGGCCGAGCGTGCTGACTGACGCGTAAAGTTCTGGCTGATGAGAATGACCCCTGCACCGACTTCCCTCCCAGGATTAATATCTTCTCACTTTACACACCGCACACCAATCCACCAACACTCGTTATAAATATATTGCACTGAAAGAGAGAGTCTAGTCTTAACTCGAAGACCAGGCCTTTTCTGCCACTTTTTGTTTAAATCAGTATTTTTTGCTAGAAAATGACATAGAACCCCCAAACATTATATATATATATATATATATATATATTTTTTTTTTTAGCAGAGACCCTAGGGAATAAAATAGCGATCGTTGCAATTTTTTATGTCACACGGTATTTGCTCAACAATTTTTTTTGTAAAAATATACTTTAACCGTTTGTCGACTGTATACTGTACATTAGCGGCAGCAAGGCGGCTCTCCTGTGCAAAATCATGAACAGGTACGTGATTTCGCGGGCAGGGCTTTTTTTCAGCTGGAACTTGGTGGAACTTAGTTCCACCACCTCTGGCTAAGACTCTCTGCTCACCACTATTACTTGAAAACACAAAAGTCCGGCTTCTATGCTTACAAGTGACAGCTTGTCTCCCAACAGCTCAAACAGATCACATCTCCTGAGCGGCTCCCACTAAGTGGGATGGGGACAGGGGAGGTGGAGGTACCCGGGGTGCAGTGCAGATGCCAATATCCCCACTGGATGATCTCCCCACAAGTAAGAGAGGTAGAGTTGACTGGGTGCTTCAGCTTAATACAGCAACCAATAAGACACGTGGAAGATGGTGGAGCTTTTAAGGGGATGGGGAGAAGATGGGGGCAGTAGGGCGGGGGGGGTTGCATGCAGAGGTCAGAGCTGAAGAGGGGTGAACGTGAGATGTGGATGGGGGTGTAGAGATAAGCAGCTATGGAAGACAGCTGAATTATGCACTCTGTATGCAGCGCACCCCTAAACTCTGCACTATTTAGGTAGCACACCCCAGACACTGCAGTCTGTGTGTAACCCCCCCGAACTCTGCGCTCTGTACATAATGCACTCCTGGTATTTAATGGCCCTGTTAAGACCCTCCCACTGTTAGTGAAATTTGACCACATCCACTATTTGATGCGGTTTGGAGGGTGTATGTAAAGGGGGGAGTTGGGTCGTGAATGAGTTCCTGTACCTATTTTGCGAGAAAAAAAGCCCTGCTTATGGGTATGAGGCACGCGCACCCCGCCGGCGACTAGGGTTGCCGCTTCATCCTCAAGCCAAACCCAAACACTTTAGCGGTGCACAGCAGGGGCGTAACGATAGGGGTTGCAATTGCTACTGGGCCCCATGGTGCCCATGTGCCTCCCTTGTACACCTGAATAGGAGGGATGGCGGGGGTGGCATTTAGAGGACCCAATCTCCTTCATTTTCCTCTAGTTTACTTGTCTTCTGCTGTTCCCAGGGTCCCTGTGTGCTTCCCTGGTCCCCCCACAGAGCTGCTGTCTTCCCCCCTCCTCTCTCCTGCCAGCTGCTGTAGTAGAAATTTGTCATTTACCAGTTCCTTCCTTTTCTGAATGGGCAGAGTCAATGATTGGTACCAATTGGTTCATTCATAACTGAAGCATAGTAACTGTTTTTTACTATACTTCCGTTTCTGAATGAATGGGAGGCTCGGTGCACAGCTATTCCTGTCCATTCATTCTCTGCAGCTGAGGCCACACAGATGGAGATTGAGGGCTGAGGTTTGTTTAGACCCCCTGATATCTCATCAAAGCCCCTCAACAGGGCTCCTAAAAAAATTGTAAAAATAAAAGAAATAAAATGAAATGGTAAAAAATAATAAAATTAAAATACAAATTAAAACTCACTGACACCAGTGAGGGAACTATCAGGATTTCAAAGGTTGCAATTGAGACCGGGCCCTGGCATTTCACCACCATGGGGAGGCCCGAAGATGGCAGAAAGGGGGCCGCTGCAGAACCTGTGAAAGGGCCCCACTGCAAAAACCGTAATAAAGGGACCCGCGATCAGAGTGAAGGGCCCCAGGATCAGCGGGAAGGGCCCTGGCTGGGGGTCAGGGGGCCCTTCTTAATTTCTTGCACTGGGGCCCTGAAGATTCTGGTTACGCCTCTGGTGCACAGCTTTTTTTATACACTATAGCAGGAGTCTTCAAACTTTCTAAACAAAGGGCCAGTTTACTGCCCTTTAGACCTTAGAGGGGCTCGTGGGAATAGAATATGGTATCAGTGAAAAGAATAATGCCCCATCAGTGGTGTCAGTGAGAAGAATAATGCCTCATCTTTGGTGTCAGTGGGAGGAATAGTGTCCCAATGGCCTGATAAAGGCAAGCAAAGGGTCTCATCCGGCCCCCAGGGGACAGTTTAGAGACCACTGCACTATAGGATAACAGACCTGGAACACTTTTGGGTGCTAAAGAGAATAGTAAAGCAGCACACATAGTGCCCCCTCACCCTCCTGTCAGGCCCTGTTGAAAGCTACATTCATGTCTGAATGATGTGTCCGGGACTGAAACCCGGACATATGATTCAAAACCTGGACTGTCCGGGTAAAGTTGCCACCTTTTCTTCAAGCCAAACCCAAACACTTTAGCTGCACACAGCAAAATTATATTTTAAAGGGGGAACGCTGTGGACTCTGGTGTAAAGGGGAACTCTGATGTAAGGGGGTTTCTGCTCACCAAACCCGAGGATGGAGCCTCAGGCATCAACACCTTTCATCCCTGATGTATCTGCCGGTTGCTGAGCCTCAAACTTCAAGCCCACACATCCCTTTTCTGAGGCACCGAACACCGAGGATTGGAGTGTGGGTGGGCAGACGGAGGGGTAGGGGTGGGAGAAGGAGGAGACGATCAAGCCCTCTGTCCATATATGGGGGTGGGGTCCATGTGCACACCTATGCACTCAGTGGTTGTGGTTTTTGGTTACTTGGGGAGACACAGTCCATTCTGAATATTGTGACCGGGTTTCAGGTGGTCTAAAAACCAGACACACGATTCAAAACCCGGACTGTCCGGGTGACTCCCGGGTGGGTGGCAACCCTAACGCCAACTCGCTCCTGCTGTGATTGGACACAGCGGGAGGCAATCAGCAGACATCAAGGGACCTGCCGGTCATTCCTGAGAGAGGCAAAATGGCGGTCTGCCTATGTAAACAAGGCATATCGCCATTCTGTTAGCAGGGAAGGTAGAGATTCTGTGTTTCTGCTAAGCAGGAACACGGATCTCTACCTTCCCACAGTAAAAGCACCTCCCCCACAGTTAGTAAGCACTCCCTATGAACACATTTAACCTTTTGATCGCCCCCTGATGTTAAGCCCTCCCCTGTCAGCGTCATTAGTACAGTGACAGTCCATATTTTTAGCACTGATCACTGTATTGGTGCCACTGGTCCCCAAAAAAGTGTCAAAAGTGTCAGTTAGTGTCCGATCTCTCCGCCGCAATGTCACAGTCCCGCTGATCGCCGTCATTACTAGTAAAAATATAAAAATAAATAAAAATGCCAAAAATCTTTCCCCTAGTTTGTAGACGCCATAACTTTTGCGCAAACCAATCAATATACGCGTATTGGGATTTTTTTTACCAAAAATATGTAGCAGAATTCATATTGGCCTACATTTATGAAGAAATTCTATTTTTTACATTTTGTTATTGGATATGTTTTATAGCAGAGAGTAACAAATATTGGTTTTATATGAGATGGGCACTCTAGAACCTTCACTTTATTCTGCTGGCCAATGACAGGTTGGCTTGGCCTTGTGTTTTGGATCATTGTCATGTTGGAATGTTCAAGTACGTCCCATGCGCAGCTTCCTGGCTGATAGTAGTAATGGTTTTCTTCTGGCGACTCAACCATGCAGTCCATCTTTCTTCAAGTGCCTCCTTATTGTGCATCTTGAAACAGCCACACCACATGTTTTCAGAGAGTCCTGAAGTTATTTGTTGGTTTTTCTTTGCATCCTGAACAATTTTCCTGGCAGTTGTGGCTGAAACCTTAGTTGGTCCACCTGACCGTGGTTTGGTTTCAACAGAACCCCTCATTTTCCACTTCTTGATTAGAGTTTGAACACTGCTGATTGGCATTCTCAATTCCTGGGATATCTTTTTATATCCCTTTTCCTGTTTTATACAGTTCAACTACCTTTTCCCGCAGATCCTTTGACAATTCTTTTGCTTTCCCATGACTCAGAATCCAGAAACGTCAGTGCAGCACTGGATGAAAGATGCAAGGGTCTGTCAGGAGTCCAGAAACTCATTGACCTTTTATACACACATACTAATTAAAGCAAACAGATCACAGGTGAGGATGGTTACCTTTAATAGCCATTCAAACCCCTTTGTGTCAACTTGTGTGCATGTTATCAGGCCAAAACTTACCAGGGTATGTTAACTTTTGATCAGGGTCATTTGGGTAGTTTCTGTTGTCATTATGATTTAAAAAGAATAAGCACAGTTGATTGATAATAAATGGCTTCAGCCAAACACTAAGCATGAGTGAAAGAAATGTTTTTTGTTAATATTTATATTCTCTGAAAAATGGCCAAGAAATCATAAATTCTGCCAGGGTCTGTAAACTTATGAGCACAACTGTACTTTCCTATCTTTTTCCTAATGCTAGCAGCATAGGGATTAAAAATAGTCAAAGTTGATTGAGAGAGTGAAGTTCCACTTTAAAAAATCTCCATAGGCGACGCTTTCAATTTTTTTAAAGGTTACCTATTTAAAGTTACAGAAAAGGTCTAGCGCTAAAATTATTGCTCTCACGCTGATGTTCACGACGATATCTGATCTGTGTGGTGCGATCACCGTTAACAAATGTGCGTGTGACCTACGTGTGAGTTTGCTTCTGCGTGCGAGCACGGAGGGATGGGGTTGCTCTGGTTTTTTTTTCTTATTTATTTTACTTTTTATTTTTACACTGTCCCTTTTCAATATATTTATTTTTATCACTTCTATTCCTATTAGAAGGAATGTAAACATCCCTGGTAATAGAAATAAGGATGACAGGTCCTCTTTATGGAGAAATCTGGGGTCAAAAAGACCCCAAACCTCTTCTTTACCTTACCGTGGCTCCGGTCCTCCAAGGCCAAAGAGGTGAACAGAGACAATCTGGTCCCTGACAGCCTCTGTGACCAGCCAGCCGCACCATCGGATCGTTTCTCGGGCGCGTCGGTGAAAACAGTAAGCCCGAGAAACATTGGCAAGCAACAGGAGGGGAGGACGTCCCTTCCCGCTGCTTCAGAAAGCGATCCAGCGGCGAATGAGTCACTCGGACCGCTTTCGTGAGAGCAAGTGAGAAATAAACCCTGGTGAACCACTTGCAAACCGCAGTGCATATATACGTATTGCAGTCGGTAACTCCAAGCAGATATAAAAGACACAAAATAAGTGAAACAAAAACTTATATTTAAATATATTCCTCAATAGACTCAAAGGATATACTAAATCTACTCTGTGTGCACCAAATGCCTTTACAAATCCAGATATTATCTTGTAAAAATAGCAGTGACATCATCGCTGTGCTGTACATAGCCTGTGCAGAGAGCAGAGCTGGGGGGGGGGGCGCAGCAGGCTCCACCCACTACAGGCTGCCTGCAGAAAACTACAGGAGGGGGCGGAGACCAGGCCAGTCACCCGGCACAAAGAGGGGGAGCAGCAGTGAGCGGTATTTAATACAGGAAGAAAGTCTCACACTGGATTACTGAACAGATCTAGAGGAAATACACAAAGCAGATTAAGGGGTCCAGTTTTTAAAAAAATTGTTGGACGAATGTGACAACATTTGATAATCCATGACAAATTTTTGACTGCTTAATAGGTTAAAGGAGCAGTGGCGGCTGGTGAAGTTTTAGGAAGGGGGGACCAGGCCCCGCCCTTCCTTTTGGACACCTCCTACTTCTAATAAGCCCCACCCCTTTTAGAATCCACCCACTCCGTCCCTTGTATTCCACATATTGTGTCAGGATTACACAGCCCAGCATCACAGGACACAGTATACAGCTGAGCATCACAGGACACAGTATACAGCTGAGCATCACAGGACACAGTATACAGCTGAGCATCACAGGACACAGTATACAGCCCAGTATCACAGGACACAGTATACAGCCCCAGCATCACAGCACAGTATACAGCCCCAGTATCACAGGACACAGTATACAGCCCAGCATCACAGGATACAGTATACAGCTCAGCATCACAGGACACAGTATAAAGCTCAGCAACACAGGACACAGTATACAGCTCAGTATCACAGGACACAGTATACAGCCCAGGTATCACAGGACACAGTATACAGCCAGCATCACAGGACTCAGTATACAGCTCAGCATCACAGGACACAGTATACAGCCCCAGCACCACAGGACACAGTATACAGCCCCAGCACCACAGGACACAGTATACAGCCCAGCATCACAGGACACAGTATACAGCCCCAGCATCACAGGACACAGTAGACGACATATGACACAGGACACTACGACTCGAAACATGACACAGGACACTACGACTCGACAGATGACACAGGACACTACGACCCCGACATATGACAC
>BLSH010069051.1:1654366-1685864 GCA_018402905.1 Glandirana rugosa | reverse complement strand
TCTCTGTCCTCCTCTCTCTATTCTATGTCCTCTCTCTACTCTCTGTCCTCCTCTCTATCATCTCTCTGTCCTCCTCTCTCTATTCTCTGTCCTCCTCTCTATCATCTCTCTGTCCTCCTCTCTCTACTCTCTGTCCTCCTCTCTCTACTCTCTGTCCTCCACTCTATCATCTCTTTGTCCTCGTCTCTATCATCTCTCTGTCCTCCTCTCTCTACTCTTTGTCCTCCTCTCTATCATCTCTTTGTCCTCCTCTCTATCATCTCTCTGTCCTCCTCTCTCTACTCTCTGTCCTCCTCTCTATCATCTCTCTGTCCTCCTCTCTATCATCTCTCTGTCTCTCCTCCCCTCTCTCCCCTCTCCTCTCTCTCTCTCTATCGCTTATCACTCTGTAGCCAGAACAATTATTGGAGGCTCTCCCATCAGATTGGTGTTTTTCAATATAAAATTAAACTTTCTTGCAGTGAAGCAATTAGTAAAGCTGGATCTGTCCAGTCATCATGCTGCCTTCCTGTGTCTCTGAATAATTAACTTGATTAAGTTTCCATTACAATGTATTTATTAATGGTCAGCCCAGTTGTTAGCGCCTCGCTCACGGCATCTGGCGTCCACTGTCTGTGAATCGTTTGTGTGACATCAGCGCTAAACTGTCATAACTGGCTGAAATTTTCCAATGTGGATTTAATTGGTTGCATTAATCAATAAAATTCACTATAAGGCGCCCTATTCATGTAGACAAATTATCAGGAGAACATCCTGCGTCCAGCACAGAAATGAATGCGACGTGAGATATTCACTTCATCTGATCTGAGATCTGTGGAAGGGCAGAGATGGAAATTATAGATGGGAATCCGCCCAACACGAGATTAAAATACTTTGTCTGTATCAAAGTGTCCTCTTCATTGGGATGTTGTATGGCTGGACAATGGATGTTCCTCAGTTTATCTTCTCTTGGGTAATTGCTGTATAGTAAATATTATTTCTGGGACCCTGTTGTCCTATGGTGGTGGCCATTTTAGGCTAAAGAAGGCTCATAGGGGAAAGTTGAAGCTGAACTCTGGAAACAAAAACTTTCATTTAAATATACACTATATTACCAAAAGTATTGGGACACCTGCCTTTACACGCACTTGAACTTTAATGGCTTCCCAGTCTTAGTCTGTAGGGTTCAATATTGAGTTGGCCCACCCTTTGCAGCTATAACAGCTTCAACTCTTCTGGGAAAGCTGTCTACAAGGTTTAGGAGTGTCTATGGGAATGTTTGACCATTCTTTTGTGAGGTCAGGTACTGAGGTGGGCAAGAAGGCTTTAATTCATCCCAAATGTGTTCTATTGGGTTGAGGTCAGGACTCTGTGCAGGACAGTCAGGTTCCTCCACCCCAACTCTCTCATCCACGTCTTTATGACCTTGCTTTGTGCACTGGTCCAAATCATTTGGTGGAGGGGGGATTATGGTGTGGGGCTGTTTTTCAGGGTTGGGCTTGGCCTCTTAGTTCCAGTGAAGGGAAATCTTAAGGCGTCAGCATACCAAGACATTTTGGACAATTTCATGCTCCCAACGTTGTGGGATCAGTTTGGGAATGGCCCCACCAGCGACAGAGAACTCTTCCTCCCACTGACATCAATGATGGGGCACTCTCCCTTCAACTGACACCAACAATAGGGCACTCTTCCTCCCAATGATGGGGCACTCCTCCTCCACCTGACACCACCAATGAGGCATTCTTAAGCCCACTGACACCAATAATGGGGCACTCTGCCTCCTATTGAAACCAGCAATGGGGCATTCTTTCTCCAACTGACACCAATGATGGGGCACTCTTCCTCCGACACCAATGATGAGGCACCTTTCTTCCCACTGACACCACCGATGAGGCATTCTTATGCCCACTGACACCAATGATGGGGCATTCTCCCTCCTATTGACACCAGCAATGCTGCACTTTTCCTCCCACTGACACCAGCAATGGGGCATTCTTTCTCAAACTGACACCAATGATGGGGCACTCTTCCTCCAAATGACACCTATGATGAGGCACCTTTCCTCCCACTGACACCACCGATGAGGCATTCTTACACCCGCTGATACCAATGATGGGGCACTCTGCCTCCCACTGACACCAGCAATGGGGCATTCTTACTCCACCTGACAACAATGATGGGGTACTCTTCTTCCAACTGACACCAGTGATGAGGCACCTTTCCTCCCACTGACACTAGCGATGGGGCACTCTTCCTCCCACTGACTCCAGCGATGGGGCACTTTTCCTCCCACTGACATCAGTGATGGAGTACTATTCCTCCTCCTAATACCAAAGATGCATTGTTTACTCCCACAGACACCAGGACGACTTCTGCTCCCTGGGCATAGACCGGCCCCCAAAGTCTGAAGGACAGTAAGCTGGCCCTTTGTTTAGAAAGTTTGGAGACCCCTGGTATAAAGTTTTCTATAAGGTATATCAAACACTCCATGATGGAGAATTATAGCATTGTGGAGGAGAGGGGGGCCGAGGGATTTGGCTTCAGAACCTTTTTTGCATTATTCCTGCTTAGTCGCCCTTGAATAAAAAGGTGGGCATTTGGCAACCCCCAAGGTCACTGAGTGCTCCCACAGCTCCTCACTTTGGGATGAAGTTTGGGTTTTTCAGCACAAAGGTCAAGTGCCATCACCGTCAGAGGAGGAGAACCTTGCAGGAAAATTCTTCTTCTTCATACTTCTCTTATTTTTAGCCCAGCTTTCCCACACAGTTGTTGAGACTTAAGTTACATGCCAATGCTTGGGCCCGAATCCTGGCACGACTCTTAAGAGTTGATCCCTGATATATTTTTAATAAAGTGTCTTATATTTCCTCCTTGTGAGTCACGGCATTCCGAGAGGGAACACTAAATCCAGCAGCATGCCTATATATGACGGGGGCCCAGAATAGAGCCCGGCTTTATAATAACACCATAACTGAGGAAGACGAGCACAGTACACATAGGGAGCGGATCTGTAAGTCTCATCCTGAGTCTATGTCAAGCCGCACTCACTGTTCGTTCCCCAGAATCCTCTGCTCTCCATCCTGGCTGGCACAGTGATAAGTAGATTGTACAAATGACTTCCCCTAAGTGGGTTCTATAGTGCTTCAAGTGCCTCTTATACCCATCAGTGGGTAATATTTCTCATGTGTCATTCTGTATAACTTTGTTTCTATATCTCTCTTGGCTCTTGAGGGGATGCTGGGACTTGTAGTCTCATGGCGGTTGTGTGCCTCTGATCTTCACCAGTGGTTAACGTTAAGCACCATTTTGTTCCCATTTAAGTGATTCAATCCTCAGCTTTAAAAGGAATTGAAGAAAATGGACCTAATAAGACAAATGTGCAAAGACCAATGGTTCCCAGCCTGGGATCAAACTCTAAATATACTTGGCTGCTGTGGATTCTGCACTCTGCGCATTGTCGGCCTATAGGAAGAAGACGGAAAGACCCACTAGATCCATTACTCATAGAAAAGAGGCCAAGAATAGGGTTACCATTGTTCTGTTGGCATTGGGGCCTTGTCAGATGGTGACTTAAAACTCAACTCCAGCCACAACATATTTTTTGGTTTGTATTGTAGTGGGGAAAGTGTGTAACCTGTTTCCTTTAGGCCCGGTTCACATTGATGCGACAAGAACTCCGACTTTGGAGCACTTGTTGCATCAGAAGTCAGACCCCAATCAGTGCAATGGAACCCTTCTAACTGGTGCAACTTGAGTTGCACCAACTTAGAAAAAGGTTTCTGCACTACTTTTAGTCCGACTTTGGTATGACTTGCATTGACTTCTGCATGCAAGTCGTCCCGAAGTTGGCCTGAGTGCTGCGGTGTGAACTGGGGCTTATTGCTTGTTCCAGCTGGAGGTGTCTACAGTGGAAAAATGGACAGGAAAAGCCTTCATTTGTTCCCCCTCCCCTCTCTACTTAACTTGACAAATGTTTCATAGTCATAAAACATTCATCAAGTCAACTGAATGTGGAAGGGGGGGGGCAACAGTCGTCTGTGTCCCGTTGGAGAGATTTTGTGTACTTCCTGTTAGTGACCACACAGTAAGTGGAGGGGAAAAACCTTCACCAATGGTTACAGAAGCCTGACAGTGGCTCTATCATCTCCTCTGTTCCCCCGCTCTGTCCAAAACCAGTTCAACAGCTTTGGCCCAAGCTGCACTCTAAAGAGAAAGGAAACTTCTATAAGATCTCAGTCAACTGGCGACTGGTGATTGAGGACAGGGCTGGATTAAGAGCATCATGGGCCTGGTGCTGAGGAAGTTACATTCTCCTCCTTTGCGGGGGCCTGTGCTTGCACTTGATTGGTTGATAGGATGCTTGGCGGTCCAAGCAACCAATAATTTTCACAGCAGTGGATACTGGGCAGTGGTGGGCAGCGGTGGCGACTGCGATGCCAGGGGGAAGTTCTTGGGCGGCTGGGCCTATATTAAGGTAGGGGCCTGGAGCTGTATCTCCAATAGCCCCTATGTTAATCTGGCCCTGATTGAGGAAAGGGTGGAAATGTAAAGATATGATGTATGGGACATCCTACTAATATTTAGTAAGAGTAAAATGTAACAATCATTTCCCAGGGAAGGAAACCCTAAAAAGATTCTGGATCTATTGACAACATTTTTCTAATAGCTTTTTTTTAATTTGATTTCTTTGGGGGAAAAAATGTGAACCCTGTGTGAAAATTGTGTGAAATAATTTTTGAATAGACCCCAAGTGGAAAAGTTACTAAAAACCAGAGAGTGCAAAATCTGGTGCAGCTCTGCATAGAAACCAATCAGCTTCCAGTTTTTTTTTTTGTCAAAGCTTAATTGAACAACCTGAAGCTAGAAGCTGATTGGCTACAATGCACAGCTGTACCAGATTCTGAGTGCTCCAGTTTTAGTAAATCTCCCCCAAGTGTCCGAACAATGGAAATGTTGGGTTTTTATTTTTGTTCTCAGTAAATAGGCTCCATAGATTATTCCCTACCAGCCCTTCATAGTGTTAACTCCATATATACCCCATCATGACTCATGGTGGTTGATTTACTAAAACTGGAGAGTGCCAAATCTGGTGCAGCTCTGCAGGGGTTTTTTTGTCAAAGCTTAATTGAACAAGCTAAAGTTAGAAGCTGATTGGCTACTTTTTCAGATATACAATAAAAACCTTTTTGTTGAGAAAAAAAAAAGGAGCTGATTGGCTAAGTTGCACAGCTGCATCAGATTTTGCAGTCTCCGGTTTTAGTAAATCAACCCCATGAGGTCCTACGGCTAGGGAAGAACTACAAGTCCCAGATCAAACACTCTAATACATGAGGGGATGTCAGAACCACAGACAGTTTCTCATACACGTTCTTAGTATTTATCACGTGGGTCTTGTCTCACCATAACGCAGGTCACTCAAATCATTGACTTTCTGGGATTTTTAGCTGCCGCTCAGTGAGGAACAGGTGCTTCAGAAATCAATTTCTTTATTTTGTGTGCTTTTTTAAATGCAGCTCAATATATTATAATGTGTCTGCTGGGATGTGATGCTCAGGTCACAGAAGAAAATGCAAAGCAGCCAGAGAATGATCACAGACAGCTCTGCTGCACCCTCATGTGGCTTCATCTGAGTACTGCAATGGAAGGGTCAGATTTACTCCTTGAGGCTAGGTTCACACTGCTCCGGTCACAGAGATCGCATATGATTTCGCACCGCACTGCAGTGTAAACCATATGCGATCTCTGTGCGATGCAAAATCAGCCATAGAAATTGTATAGCTGAATTCGCATCGCAATCGGAGCAAACTCGCACAGGACCCTTTTTTTTCGCAGGGTCAGAATCGGATCGCATGTTGGTTCACACCATGCGATCCGATTCCTGTGCGAGTTTGCAGTTCGCAGTGCGATATGCGTACTCATTTGGGGGTGTCATTAACATTGTATTGACACTCCCCAGAGATCGCATATGGCAGTGTGAACTGCCGCTCAGAGACCTGCGATGCAGGAACCCGCAGTGAATTTGCAGGGTTCCCGCACCGCAGCAGTGTGAACCTAGCCTTAACCACTTTGGTGGCTTTAGAAAAGTGGTCTCCAAACTGCGGCCCTTTGCTAACCTTTATCCAGCCCTTGGGGCATTATTCCTCCCAATGATATACTATTCCTACCATTGACACCAACAGTGGGGCATAATTATTGCTACTGACGCTAATGATGGGGCACTATTCTTCCCACTGACACAACAAAGGGTCACTATTTCTTCCACTGTTATCAATGATGGAGCACCCCTTCCTTCCACTAATACTAATTATGGGGCACTATTTCTCCTACTGACACCAATGATGAAGCACTATTCCTCCCACTGATACCAATGATGAGGCACTATTCCTCCCACTGATATCAATGATGGGGCACTATTCCTCCCACTGATACCAATGATGGGGCTCTATTCCTTCTACTGATACCAATGATGGGGCACTATTCATCCCACTGATACCAATGATGGGGTATTATTCCTCCCACTGATACCAATGATGGGGCACTATTCCTTCCACTGATACCAATGATGGGGTACTATTCCTTCCACTGATACCAATGATGGGGTATTATTCCTCCCACTGATACCAATGATGGGGCACTATTCCTTCCACTGATACCAATGTTGGGGTACTATTCCTTCCACTGATACCAATGATGGGGCACTATTCCTTCTACTGATACCAATGATGGGGCACTATTCATCCCACTGATACCAATGATGGGGTATTATTCCTCCCACTGATACCAATGATGGGGCACTATTCCTTCCACTGATACCAATGATGGGGTACTATTCCTTCCACTGATACCAATGATGGGGCACTATTCCTCTCACTGACACCAGTGATGAAACACTATTTCTCCCACTGACACCAATGATGGAGCACTATTCATCACACTGACACCAATGATGGGGCACTATTCATCACACTGATACTAATGATGGAGCACTATTCCTCCCACTGACCAGCTAGTAAAATTTTAGGATGGGGGGGGGCAGACCCCGCCCTTCCTTTTTGACCCCTCCCACTTCTCATAAGCATCACTAGAGGGGTATATAGCATCACTAGAGGGGTATACACAGCATCACCAGAGGAGTATATACAGCATCGCCAGAGGGGTATATACAGCATCACCAGAGGAGTATATACAGCATCACCAGAGGGATATATACAGCATCACCAGAGGGATATATACAGCATCACCAGAGGGGTATATAGCATCACCAGAGGAGTATAGCGCATCACCAGAGGGGTATATAGCATCACCAGAGGAGTATACAGTACAATAAGAGGAATATATAGCATCACCAGAGGAGTATATAGTATCACCAGACAGATATATAGTATCACCAGAGGAGTGTATAGCATCACCAGAGGAGTATATACAACATCACCAGAGGAGTATATAGTATCACTGGCCACAATCTGGCCACAATTAAGTCTGAAGGACAGTAAACTGGCCCTTTGTTTGAAAAGTTTGGAGACCCCTGTCATAGAGTTAATTTTTACTAGCTGTTGGAAACCACAAAATTGACCAATTCCATAAGATAAACCACTTATGAGGGCCCTCAACATACCATTCTTCTTAACACTATTTGAAACCTTGACTATTGACCTATAAGGTACAATTGCCAAGACTTGAAAGGCAACTCAACCATTTCCCAAATTCCCCAAAGTTATTCCCTCCAGAATAACTTTCTGCATTTTACTCTAAATATAGAAATAAAAAAGATTTGTTCCTCATTGCTATTCAAGTTAACAAATTTTATTGTCCTGTACCGCCTGCCTTGTGTAGGCCTTTGGTATGACTGTTATTTGATGTTATCTGTATCCAGTCAACAGATTGGTATCTTCCTTTGAACCTGATATCTTTTATTTTGCCTTGCTATAATAAAATAAAATTTGACAAAATAAAAATAAAAAAATATTGTGATCACCAAACCTGACAATCTCAATGATGGTAATGGCCCTATTAAGCGGAATATTGAAAATGAAAGAAATATAATATGGAGGTCGGGGGGTTGGCAATGACTCCCTGGAATCTCACTGACAACCCTGTGGGGTCAGAACAGGACACACATTGGATACAGAAGAAGAAAACGGCACCACACAGGTTTTCATTGGATTTTTATTTCCATTAGGAAATACTAATTAAATTCTACAGGCCAACACGGCTTGACGATGACATTCAAAATGAGACCAAATACATTTAAAGCAGTGACAAAACCATCTGATCTGCCTCGGTTTAAAGGAAATGTCCTGGACAACAATTAATTATGTTCACTTTACCCTTAGTTTAGTGCTGTTGGCAGTTATGTCCTGCCTTAGACCCTTGCCCTTGGCCCTTGCTTTTTTGCCTCTCACTGACACTCTACACCAGGGTTTCTCAACCAGGGTTCCTCCAGAGGTTGCTAGGGGTTCCTTGAGCAATGGTCAATTTCTACCTCTCAGATAAATTCCCAATGACATCATTGATCTGTAAGGGGTAATTCTTCCCAATGACCACAAGTGTAAGGAGCATTCTTCCCATTGGCCATCACACTAATGTATCATGAGTTGTAGATTTTGAATTTTTAGCAGGGGTTCCCCGAGACCGGAGAATTATTTCAAGGGTTCTTCAGTGTTGAAAAGGTTGAGAAAGGCTGCTCTACGCTATGTAGGCTCCAACAAATCTGATAAGAAGTCGTGTCTTACTCCACAGATCTGATTGTCTGACTGCCTGTACTGATAGGTGTCATGGGAAGGTATGCCCACTCATCATTAGTGAGGCCACGAGGCTTGACACTAGGGGTGCAAAAAATCACTTACATATATACCCTTTGGCAATAACCCCAAGGTAACACTTCCCACATGTACATGAACCAGAAAATTTGAATTTCTGCATTTGCAAACTTCGTTGTCACACATACTGTATGTACTATACCACCCATCATAAAACCAATGAAAGTGTCTTCAGTAGCTTAAGAGGTACCAATAAATACCCCCCCCTTCCCCCTTCCCCACCCCTTGGCTATGCTATGCTTCTAGTAAACTAATGGGCTTCTTCATTTGGTGGCTTCTGGCCACACATCCGACGTGTGGGGCTCATCCACACCTACCAATCCCAGCAGAAGGTATAACAGAAGCTATAGTGAAGCATGTTGGAAGCAGCAAGACTCAACACCTCAATGACAAAGACACTGCCTTTACTATATATACTGGTCTGACAAAGATGGATGCCACCTCATGGAATACACATTATGTGTATCTCATCGCCGTGTTCTGTTGCAGAATCAGCTTATTCTTCACTGGACATAACCACCTGAAACATAAAGTAATGGACAATCAATGAAGGATTCATAATATACATTATAAAGTATAATCTATGAGGCAACATATGATGCAGTACTGGCAAGGGTCATGGTTCTACCGACGTCTGGGCGCCACCTGTGATCCTGCTACAGTTCACGGTCTGTACCCATGCCACCAGCCTATATGACAATGGCAGCATCTATAAATGTTAGCTTCATCCCCACTCTTTCCTCTTGGTCTCATATATTGATCTTTTTCTTTGCCCTGAAGATTCAGCATCTATTTTGGACTAATTTTTCTCCAAAAGAATCTCACATTGATTGATAGATAGATAGATAGATAGATAGATAGATAGATAGATAGATAGATAGATAGATAGATAGATAGATAGATAGATAGATAGATAGACAGACAGACAGACAGACAGACAGACAGATAGATAGCTGACACTTCTGTAATATGCAGTAGATCATCCCAATCTTTCTGGTGCCTGGAAGCTCTTAGTGGGCTGAGCATTTTTCTACCCCAGTGTAAGCAGCTGGACACTAGAGGGACCACAATAGTCTAGAAAGTAGTACCAATTGGCTAGTACAATGGTTGACTTGACTTGACCATATACTTTACTGCATAATCATACAGTTATAGTGTTACTAATTCCTAATACACATAGATAGCCATTTAATCAATTACCTAGAACTGGTCAAAATTTTACAAAAAAATCGTTTTTTTTATGAATGCTGTTTATTTGCCTCAGAAGTACACTATATTGTCTAAATTATTGTGACGCCTGCCTTAAACGCACATGAACTTTAATGGCGTCCCAGTCTTAGTCTGTAGGGTTCAATATTGAGTTGGCCCACCCTTTGCAGATATAACAGCTTCATCTCTTCTGGGAAGGCTGTCCACAAGGTTTAGGAGTGTCTATGGGAATGTTTGACCATTCTTCCAGAAGAGCATTTGTGAGGTCAGGCAGTGGTGTTGGACGAGAAGACCTGGCTCGCTGTCTCCGCTTTAATTCATCCCAAAGGTGTTCTACTGGGTTGAGGTCAGGACTCTGTGCAAGCCAGTCAAGTTCCTCCACCTCGCTCATCCATGTCTTTATGGACCTTGCTTTGTGCACTGGTCCACATCATTTGGTGGAGGGGGGATTATGGTGTGGGGTTGTTTTTCAGGAGTTGGGCTTGGCTCCTTAGTTCTAGTGAAGGGAACACTTAAGGCGTCAACATACCAAGACATTTTGGAAAATTTCATGCTCCCAACTTTGTGGGAACAGTTTGCGGGTGGCCCCTCCCTGTTCCAACATGACTGCGCACCACTGCACAAAGCAAGGTCCATAAAGACATGGATGAGTGAGTTTGGGGTGGAGTCCTGACCTCAACCCAATAGAACACCTTTGGGATGAATTAGAGCTGAGACTGAGTCAGGCCTTCTTGTCCCACTTCAGTGCCTGACCTCACAAATGCACTTCTGGAAGAATGGTCAAACATTCCCATAGACACACTCCTAAACCTTGCGGACAGCCTTCCCAGAAGAGTTGAAGCTGTTATAGCTGCAAAGGGTGGGCCAACTCAATATTGAACCCTACGGACTAAGACTGGGATGTCATTAAAGTTCATGTTCATGTAAAGGCAGGATCCCAATACTTTTGACAACATAGTGTAGCTCTGGAGCGATGACCACCTATAAGTTCTTTCAGAAATCCATTGATGAAGGCCCCCGTAAATGATAATCATAATGTTATACGCTATGAAGGAGACTTACCTTGGTAGTGATGGTCTCCCGGGTCTTCAGCCGTAGCTTGTTAACTTGTGATTCAGCAATATCCGCTCTCTCTTCTGCCTCCTCCAGTTCATGTTGGACCCGGCGACATTTCGATATGTTGGTGTTAGAATGTTCTTCCTGATCAAAGGATAAAATAAGTTGTTCGGTATCAGAAATATATGAAATGTGACATGGGAAATCTGAACTTTTTGAGGAAAACTTAAAGTAAAACTATAGGCAAACCTTTATTTTTCATTTTGGATAGAGTAAGGGAGGGTTCTAACCCCTGTCAATTTACTTTATGCCATCTGTGTCCCATTGGGGAGATTTAGCTTCACTTCCCATCCCATAGCCAAAACAGGAAGGGAGGGAAATCCCTGCAAATTCCTTGGGGACCACCAGGTCACCTGAACTAGTGTCCCCATTAAAAAATTTCCCCTCTATTAATTTTCTGGGGACAAGCCAAAACTTGCGTTTTACTTTCACTTTTGATGATAACGGTAAACAGGACAAATAAGGAGGGTGAATCTCCTTAACAGACCGCAATAAAAACCAAACAGGTGTACTAATCCATCTCCACTCCATCCGAGACTAAAAAAAAAAAAGTTCTGCCTTTAGTTACAGTATGCTTTAACATGGCTGCTACTACTATGAGTATTGGGTGTTTAGTGACTTATAGCTCTGCATTTCACACCCAGGACCCCAATGACATTCTCAGGAACCTCTCTTGGAACTGGTGCTATGGTACAGTTGAAGCAACTTCTATCATTCAGCAATGCTGTTCAGTTAATCACATGAATCTTCAGGGATTTTGTGTAATTACAGAATTCAGTAGTAAAATGGGCAAATGGTTTAAAACCCAACATAGTGAGTGCACACTAAGGGGCAGTTGCCACTCGCACTTACCGCCTCCTCGGTCTGCCTCTTGTAGGATTTCACTTTCAGCTGTAGTTTGTCCACCAGGTCTTGGAGTCTCAGGTTATTCTTTCTATCCTCTTCAGCCTGCCATAAAAAAAGATTGAGGAGTTAACTGGTACATCCAAAAGGAAAAGCAGCACAATCCCAGGAGTATCAATATGTACCTGAAATGTTAGCTCTTTGACACGTCTTTCATATTTCCGAATACCTTTAATAACATCTACACTCCTCTTCTGTTCCAGATCCAGCTCTGTCTCCAGTTCTCTCACCTGGAGCAATCAATTAAAAAATACATTTTTGGGAAAACAGAATCAAATGAAAATGTTCACAGTTCTAATTTTTTGAATACTTTCTAAAGTTTTGCATGAAAACGAATGACATCCAAGGGTTCTTCTTGACATATGTGTACACTTTCGAGACTTTCAAGAAAGTCTTTGGTGTAGTACTGTAGTAAGGATAATGTCTGTGGCACATAAAACAGATCATTGTAAGAACACAAGAGTTGCCTGCAGAGGCATTACTAGAACCTTCATGGACCCGATGCAAAAAACCATGAAGGCCCCCCCTGGCTTCCGGCCGGTGCCCTTCCCACTGATCCTGGGACCCTTTACTCCCATAGTGGGACACTTTATTACGGTCCCGCAGTGGACCCCCTTCCTGCTGTCTTGGAGTCCCCCCATGGTGGCGGAACACCAGGGCCCACTGCAAGTGCGACCCCTGTAGTTCCACCACTGCTGTAGGTAGTTTTTTATTTTTGTTTTTTTTTTAATACCTTTACCATTTTATTTTATTTATTTATATATTTTACAATTTTATTTTATTATATATAATATATTATTATATTATATATATTTTAGGACCCCTGTTTTGGGCTATGGTGAAATATCAAGTGTCCAAACAGACCTCTGATGTTTCTCCTTTGAGACAGAGAAAGGAGATTGAGGACACCTCAGTCTCCATCTCTGCAGCCTCAGCAACACAGAATGAATGGACAGGAATAGCTCTGTACACGAGCTTCCTGTTCATTCATAAACTGAAGCATAGTAAACACAGTACAGATTACTGCCTCTATTCATTAAGACAGGGGAGGGGCCAGTAAATGACACATATACCGGCTCTTTCCCTGCTTTCCATCCTGACAGTATCCCCCGCAGCAGCCGGCTGGAGGTGGGAGGGGGAAACCCGGCAGCACTGTGGGGGGGGGGGGGCCAGAGGAGCACACAGAGGCCATGAGCAGCAGTACAGGAATAGGGGAGCGGCATGTGGAGCAACTTATTCCCTCCATTTCCTTCCTACAGCCACTGAATGTCTGAAAGAGGCAGAGGAGGAGAAGTGGGCATTCAGCGAATGAGAATGGTTCCTCTACATGCTGCCGCTCCCATCCAGGTGTACAGGGGGACCGAACTGGCCTCCTGGGGCCAGGGTCACAACTGTAACCCCTGTAAGTATGCCCCTGGTTGCCTGGACCTCTGAAATGGATTTGCCTTACTAGACTTAAGAAGGTTTGTATTGGGAAAGTTATTTGAAGATCGGGAAGACACTCACCCTGGCCTCCAGCTTCTGGAGCTGCTTTTTTCCTCCTTTAAGTGCCAACTGTTCAGCTTCTTCTAGACGAAGCTGAAGGTCCTTCACAGTCTGATCCATGTTCTTCTTCATCCTTTCCAGGTGAGCGCTGGTGTCCTGCTCCTTCTTCAGCTCCTCCGCCATCATGGCAGCCTAGAAATCAGAAGACCCCGGAACTCCCACCATTAAAATTGAAATCAATTATTCAGTGTTATGTTATACCTGTTAATATATCTTTTTCAGGCTCATGAACATTTATTGGCGAGTGCTAGAATCAAACTCTTACATCAGTAATGGCCTTCTTGGCCTTTTCCTCAGCATTGTGAGCCTCCTTGGTGATGTCCTCAATCTCTCCTTGAAGCTGTGACACATCGCTCTCCAGTTTCCTCTTGGTGTTGATAAGGCTTGTGTTCTATTGGAATAAGAAATCATTCTAAAGAATGTTTTATTATCTGACATAACCCTAAATTGAACAACTTAGCCAAGCAACTGAAATTTGTTTGATTTTTGGTACCCATGTGACCATCTTACTACATCTTTTTAGCTACCAGTTAGTGTAAGGAATTAGTTTTGTTCTACTGCATACTGTATTTGTCCTGCAGCTCACAATGTAAGCATCTAGTTGTAGAGTTATGCAGCTGGCATGGGTGTCTGTAGGTAGGGGCAAGGGGTGGCAATTGCCCCCCCTGGCATCAGGGATCGGATCGGGGGTTCCCCAGTAGGTACTTATCCTCTTGAGCCATATATGCAGTTTCTGACAGTCTCTTGGGCCATGTCCACAGTCTCTGACCATCTCCTGTACCATGTCCACAGTCTCTGACTGTTTCCTGTACTATGTCCGCAGTCTCTGACCATCTCCTGTATCATGTCCACAGTCTCTGACTGTTTCTTGTACTATGTCCGCAGTCTCTGACCATCTCCTGTATCATGTTTGCAGTCTCTGACCATCTCCTATACTATGTCTGCAGTCTCTGACTGTGATAATGTAATAATGACATTGTCAAAAAGGGGCAGAGCATAGATGACCTTAAAATTTTGCCCCCCCCTGAAAAAAGTTCTGCGGACGCCCATGGCAGCTGGATATATCAGAAAATGTTTTCTGAGCTATGTAAGTCAGCAAAGCATTTAAATATTTGCTGAAATGTGTCATATTTGGCCATTGGTGGTGCTAACATGTTCTTAGTCCGAGTTATTCTATCTAATTCAGCACAATGGTTGACTTGACTATAGCATTTCAACATTTCACATGACACCACCAAGCTTCTAATTCACTCTCTGGTTATCTCTCGCCTCGACTACTGCAACTCTCTCCTCATTGGATTACCTTTGCATACATTATCCCCCCTTCAGCCCATAATGAAAGCTGCTGCAAGACTTACCTACCTTACAAACCGCTCAGTGTCTTCCACCCCTCTCTGCCAATCTCTTCACTGGCTTCCACTCACCCAACAAATAAAATTCAAAGTACTAACAATAATTTACAAAGCCATCCACAACTTTGCCCTCAGCTACATCTCTAACCTGGTCTCAAAATACCAACCAAGCCGCCCTCTTCGGTCCTCCCAAGACCTCCTGCTCTCTAGCTCCCTTGTCACCTCCTCCCATGCTCGCCTCCAGGATTTCTCCAGAGCTTCTCCCATCCTTTGGAACTCCCTACCCCAATCTATCTGACTGTCTCCTAATCTATCCATCTTTAGACGATCCCTGAAAACCTCTCTCTTTAAAGACGCCTATCCTGCTTCTATCTAATACACTGTCTTACTTTCTACATCCGCTCATCCCCCACAGCTATTATCTTTTTTATCAATTGACCCTCCCTCTTAGATTGTAAGCTCTAATGAGCAGGGCCATCTGATTCCTCCTGTACCAAATTGTGATCTAACTGTACTGTGTGCCTTCTTTTGCGCAAACTGTTGGCGCTATATAAATCCTGTATAATAATAATAATAATAATAATATATAAATCCTGTATAATAATAAAAAAAATAATAATAAGCCAGCAGCAAGAAAAAAGTGCATAGCTGGGTTAGGTGCACATGGAATTTCCTCTTATGTTGCTCTGAAGTAGGCACTAAAATCTATATATCGGTTCTTCAAGCTGGAGGTTTACTCTGCATAAAGCCACAAAGCAAAATTAATTTTTTTTCTATTTTGGAGAAAAAAAACATTTTTTGTGAAAAAGTGTACACTGTTTATGGGATCCCCATGTCTCTTACAGTTCGCACATGTGGAAGAGTTGAACTGTTAGGAGCTGGGTGCTACATCTACTACTCAGAATGTCATATCTATCAATGGAAGCGTGCATCACAGACAATACACCTTCCACCGACTTCCAGTAATCTTACAGCCAGGTAAAAACAAGTGTGGTCTAGGATAATTTAATAATGAATTTGCATAATATCAGCCCCTCCCAGATTCAGAAACAGAGAGAAAATATCAAATAGATGCTCTACCATTGGACATTGGAGGAAAATATTGGTTTTGAGAGATAGGTATTCACAAAGTGAAAATCCTCCTCTTAGTCCAGTTAGCAGCTCTTTGTAATAAGGTTCATCAATCACCCCCAATTGTGAGTATCAGTCTGCAGACCCAGGCTGCCAAACACTGAAATGAATGTAGGTAGTTACACTCCAGGTTTCCCAGTGTCCTCTTCTTACATCTAATCACCATCTGTTGGGGGCTCTGAAGGCCAGTACCGGCTGGAACAGAAACCGGGGCTCCCATAGGCAGTTGAGTAATTCCCCCAAGAAAGCAGGATGGGCCTAGTTCCCCCTGATTTGAATGGATCTACCTTGCCTGGCCATGGGCTAGGAAGGCAGAGAGTCCACGGTGTCTGTGCCCCCTGGGTGTGGTCACCCTAGGGGTGCTCTTAATAACACTTGGGTGTGGGAACCCACAGTGTGAAAAGGCCACAGCGCCAAAAAACTTTTTTCTGCACTGCGCCTTTTAGGGCTAGGTCTTTTGGCTGGGACCATTTTTGTTACCAGGCCTCAGGGCCTAGCTAGTGCACATTGCACAGTCACTTTATTTAACTTATTTATTTTTCTCCACGTTTTATCACTTTCACTTTTGTGTGTGTTTTTTCTCAGAGGATGGAGGTGTGAATCCTCGGGCTTACCCTGATGTCTAGGGGAGGATGTGGGCCTTCATGTTCCTCCTCCCCTGAACCTTGGGGGGGTCTCTCTTCGGGAGAGACCCTCGACCTAGTTGGTGGTTGGCTTTGGCTGGCCACGAGGAGAGGGGTCCACCTGGCCTTCTGGCTAGGCGAACCATGTTGTACCCTACTGCATGTCCCTGTCAGAAGCCTTGCACCCGGTATATCCAACCCCTTCTGGGGGTGAACAAAGCACACCCTTAAGTGTACTTTTTAGTGTGTGTACACATGCACATTTTTTGTACACTTTTTTGTTTTTCGTTTTCAGCACCACCGCAAATTTAAAAAAAAATCAAATTACCATCTGTTGTCTCAGTCATAGTACATTGGAATCATGGGCGTCCACAGAAATTTTTCCAGGGGGGGGCATCATTTTAAGGTCACCCATGCTATGCCGCTTTTTGACATTATCACATTATCACGGTCAGAGACTGCAGACATAGTACAGGAGACGGTCAGAGACTGCAGACATAGTACAGGAGATGGTCAGAGACTGGGGACATAGTACAGGAGATGGTCAGAGACTGCAGACATAGTAAAGGAGATGGTCAGAGACTGCGGACATAGTACAGGAGATGGTCAGAGACTGCAGACATAGTACAGGAGATGGTCAGAGACTGCGGACATAGAACAGGAGATGATCAGACACTGCAGACATACTACAGGAGATCATCAGAGACTGCAGACATAGTACAGGAGATGGTCTGAGACTGTGGACATGGCACACGAGATGATCAGAGACTTCATACATAGTCCAGGATAAGGACCTAGTGGGCAACCCCCCCGATCCCTGATTCCAGGGGGGGTAATTGCCTCCCCTTGCCCCTATCTGCGGACGCCCATGATTGGAATGTTTTCTTTCCAGCCCTACCTGAGAATGCAGCAATTGGACACGCTCAGTGGCATCTAGGAGCTCTTGTTCTGCCACCTTCCGGGACCTCTCGGTCTGTTCTAGAGCTGCTCTCAACTCCTCAACTTCTGCCACCATCAAGTTGTTTCTGCGTTCAACAATGGCGAGCTGCTCCTTCAGATCTTCTTGTCCGCGAAGAGCATCATCAAGGTGGATCTGAGTGTCCTAAGGAAGGAAGAGCAGACAGAATGTTTGCTTTGTAGGTCACACTCTATGTTTAGTGCTTCTGGAGCACTGACGGCTGAGAGAACTTTAATTGCTTGCCCAACATTTTTGGGCTTTTGCAAGGGAAGGAGACTTCTAACTTGAGTATGTCTTATGTATCAAAGTGTGTATGCACTTATCCAGGATCTTAGATGGGATTGTAAGCTGGCATTTGTTATTCTGAGATGGCCTGTGCATTAAAATGTTTCCTGGAGTTACATTAAAGAGAAATGTTGGTCATTAACTATAAGTAGCCACTTACGTGGTTTAAACAGATTTAAGGATGTAGACTACAGTGAGCCAACACACTGCAGACACAGAAATGTCCAAACTTTGTGTTGGCAAAAAGATTTGGCGCCAATCAATCTAAAATTCAAAAAAGTTAAAAAAAATGTAATAAAAGTCATTAAAAAAAAAAAAAAAAGCTCACCCAGCACATTTTATGGGAGAGTTGCACCTGTTTTACTTGTGTTCTGTATTGAGGGGAGCTGAAGATCTTCTGTATCTTGAATCTGCATTTGGTGTCTGGCGAAAGGACATCCAGTGCTGGGCTGGTGTATACAAACATTCCAGCCATTTGTTCGGTCAGTGAGTGTCAGAAGGACAGAGCATGTTGTACCGACAGACAGTGTTCACTTCACCTATTTACTTCCCTATCTGTTGTCTGGGCCCCAAACTCCACCATTTAACGAAAAGTTGGAGGTGAAAATAAACCTGTGAAAAACTCTTCTGCCCTTCATAGACATACCAAATGCTTGTTGACTTAGCCCATATTCATTAATCAAATCAAGTACCTTAAGTTGCCCTTGGACGTTGCGCAAGTATTTCTGAGCCTCTGCAGCAATGCGGTTGGAATGACTCAGTTGTATCTCCATCTCATTGAGGTCACCTTCCATCTTCTTTTTGATTCGGATTGCCTCATTCCTGCTCCTTATCTCAGAGTCCAAGGCCGTCTGCATGGTTTCCATTGATCTCTGGTAGTTCCTCTTCAGCTGGTCAATCTCTTCATCTTTCTCAGCGATTTTTCTGTCAATGTCAGCCTTTACTTGGGTCAGTTCCAGCTGGATACGAAGGATCTTGGCCTCCTCATGCTCCAGTGCTGCCTATAGAGGGTAATTAGGAGGAACATGTAAAAATTACATAGTATAGAGCAGGGGTCTCCAAACTATGGCCCTCCAGTTGTTCAGGAACTACAATTCCCATCATGCCTAGTTATGTCTGTGAATGTCAGAGTTTTACAATGCCTCATGGGAAAGGTAGTTCCGCAACCACTGGAGGGCCATAGTTTGTAGATCCCTGGTATAGAGGATCAGATGGGTAGTCTGGTGCATAGACAGGTTTTTGGGTATTTCATTAGAAAATTATACCTCAGCTTCTTCCAGAGATGCTTGCATTTCACTCTTCTCCATCTCCACCTGCTTCTTGGCTTTTTCCAGCTCATGGATAGTCTTCCCACTGGTGGCCACTTGTTCCGTCAAGTCTGTGATCTCCTCTGAAACATAGCACAGTTTAGTCAGTGTAGAGCTCACAAATAGGCTATGCAAAGAGATCACAAAAACCAACAAACCAGCAAAAGGGTGCCTTTTACTGCTTTATTAAATATACAAAATAATGATTACCTTTTCGTGTTGCTATTCTGTCACACAAATTTATAAATGAAAAGAATTTTGTCCAGTGACTACATAACACAATATTGCTGAACTAAAACCAAGTAAGCTAATGGTTCCCTGTGTTTCTGCATGTTATACAAAATGGTAGCCAACTTAAAGACATTCTCAAAGAAAAAGTTAAACCTCCTGTTTTTCATTCTCGGCATATACAGTGATATAGCAGATCAGGGTCCGGACAGCTCACACTGAAGCAGCTCCTTTCCAGTGATAGTGTATCATTGCCTAACACTCACGTTGGAGGTTCTTGTTCTCCCGTTTAATGGTTTCCAATTGGTCTAAAGTCTCCTCGTAGGAATTCTTCATCTTGAACAGCTCAGTGCTCAGAGATCTTGACTCTTTCAGGGAAGACTCAAGCTCAGACTGGGACTCCTCATACTTCTGCCTCCACTCAGCCAAAATCTAATGGAGGTAAGAAAGACAATTCCATTTTTTTTTTAGTTTTGTTAGCAAGATGACACTGTATCACCATAATATTGGACTGTTTCAATGTAAAACATCAGGAGCAACAAATATCCCTTGTAATCTTCCACCCCTGATATTATGGGATACCTGGTTATTACTAGCCACAGGAGGATGCCAAAAAGGGTCAACTGTAACCTCCTGCGATATGGTCATGGCTGAGACATTGTGACAGCACTGAAAAAGACTGTCTCAACCATCCCAACATGCTTTTTGGCAAACTCCTCTTCTCCAAACCTTCTGGGATCTCCTCTCTCCACTCTTTTCTAGTTACCTTGTCAAAGTTCTTCTGTTTCTTGTCCAGAGCAGCTGCCAGTGAATTAGCCCTCTCCACATCAATCATCAAGTCCTCTACCTCCGCCTGCAGCCTTTGTTTGGTCTTCTCTAGAGAGGCACACTTTGAATTTACTGCCTCAATATGTTCCTCGGCCTCCTGAAGGCGCTGGGCCAGCTTCTTCCTGTGACACATCAAATAACAGTCATAGTTACTAGTCAGGGGCGCATCGTGAAATTAGTGGGCCTGTGTGCAAGCCCACACTGCACCGATAATCCCCGGCTGCCAACCAGGGACAGAACATCCTTATGTGCAGTGTTGGTCAGAGCACTGTGGGCCCCCCCACCCCTCGGGGCCCGTGTTCAGTGAACACCCTGCACCCATGAATGATACGCCACTGTTACTAGTCCAGGTCACCGATAGACTGATGGACACACTGCTCTGCCAAGAGCAGAGCTAGAGCACCAACAAAACAATTCGAGCTAAATAGGCAATTCAGTTGATATGGTTTAATCAAAACACTAATGCTCTGTTAATGGCAGCATGTCTATCAAAAAAATAAAAGCAATATCCATAATCAGTCAGTCCACCAAAAATCATATAACAATTTACGGATGGGGTCTGGTAAATTGAGTCACTGCTGTCATCTTGGTAGTGGCGTAAAGGGATCTTCCTGCCTGTGCATGGTTTCGTTTTCCTTAGAGATTGGGTGTTCCTTTTACACTTTTTCTCTTGCTACACTCTTCATAGTATAATTCCAGTGGAGGTGCACTAAAAAAACGCTTATAGTGTATGTGATTTACATAGATTAAATTCAAGACTTCTGATATGTTGCTAATGATTATACACAATTAAGAATAACTGGTTTATGTTTCTTATGTTAGTTCAGGTTAATTCAGCCAGGGCGTCACATGGTGGTCACAGGCTTCTCACTCACTGCTGACCCTTTAGTCAATGGTCAAATTGCATCATCAGCTACCCAACAAAGTGGTATGGCTTTCCTTTTCACTACTTCAAGCACAACAACATTATATGCAATCATTGGCTGAAGCAGTAATTCCCCAACTCTTAGGAGCTGATGCACATGATTTCCGGTCTTAGGTAACCCTTGCCAAAACCAATTCATTGGTGGTCAGTGGAAAAAATGCCCCTTACGATGGTGGCTATTGCGAAGAATGCCCTCCTTTAATGCCACCCTTACAGACAGCTAAAAAGATCATTGGGTTTATAGTTAGCCAGGTTGAAAAAAAGACACAAGCCCATCTAGTTCAACCAACAAAATAAAAAATAGAATCAATAAAATAAATAGAATAAATAAAGTGTAGCATTGGTCCCTCAACTGTGCAGGACCATCAAATAAGAGTTCAGTCAGCCACAGCTCAAGGAACCCTTGGCTATGTCTGGAGGAACCCTAAGGTTCCCCAGAATCCTTCTTGAGATTGGCCGATTTAATATGTATTAGAGTTTCGAAGGTTCATATTTGGACACATTCCAGAAGCTGAACATCACACTGTAGCTGATCAAGGATGGAACTGGGTTTATCGCAGCTGTCAGATCACTAGTTGATTTATTTTTTATTGAATCCTGGACTAAATATCCACCCTGATGTCTTTTGATGTGGCTTATTCAGTATATTTTATCTCCAGCACTCCTCTGCAATATGTATATAGGTATCTGTAAGTGTAATCAATGATTTTACATTAAGTCTGTTTAAACAGTAGCTGCTACTTACTTGGCATCTTCCAGCTCTTCTGTGCGCTGAATAGCGTCCGTTTCGTATTTCGTCCTCCATTGAGCCACTTCACCATTAGCCTTGGATAGCAGCCGCTGTAGTTCTGCCTTGGCCTCCTGCTCCTCCTCGTACTGCTCCCTGAGAAGGTCGCAGTCATGGCGGGAGGACTGCAAGCTGTGAGCCAAAGCGTTCTTTGCCTGAGAAGTAAATAAAAGGCAAGATCAAAATAAGAGTGAAAATCTAGTGAAAGAGACACGGAGTTCCAATCTAAGGCCTGATCTTACCTTGACCTCTTCCTCCATCATCCTCTTCAGCTCCTCAATCTGCTGGGTAAAGGCTTGTTTGGATCTGGAAAGCTGCGAGACCAGAGACTCCCTCTCCTCCAACTGACGAGCCAACTCCCCTTCATTCATATATGCACAGATAAATACGTAACATTAACTGATATTTTACAGTCTGCATGCTGAACAGTTCCACCAGCTGAGTTCCCAAGAGATATGAGAAGCCAGCTAACGAATCAGTTCACCAAACTATATCTAGAACTTTTACAGTAAATATAATTACTTTTCTCCCATTCCACCCACTCCCCCTCATGGCTATAACAGCACCCACCGTTCTGAGAAGGCTTTAGGAATTTATGTGCATTTGTGAGGCCAGTTGCTGATGTTAGATGAGAGGACCTGTTTCGTATTTGGCATTCCAATTTATTCCAAAGGTGTTTAGTAGAGTTGAGGTCAGGGCTCTGAACAGTCCACTTGAGTTCCACCAGCCAAACTGGTCAAACCATGTGTGGAGCAGGTTTTGTGCACAGGTGTGCAGTCATGCAGGAACAAAAATGGCCTCCCCAAACTGTTTGCACAAGGTTGAAAGTACACAATTGTCTAAAAAAATGTGTATGCTGTAGAGTTAACAGTGCCCTTTCCTACAAACAACCAAACTCAATAATTTGGAGTGAGTCCACATGCTTTTGACCATGTAGTCTATGTCAAACCCTACTGATGTTTCCCTATTAATGACGTGTTTCTAATGGAATCGGATAAGGATTTAAAATGATAAAAGCCATGTAGAATGATGAAGCTTTCATAAAGCATCTGTATTGTTCATTGTCTGAGGTTGAAGGATGGAACTGAATCTAAAGTTACTTTGAAAATATGATAGAGTTTCTATCTTCGGCCAGTGAGACTCATCATATTATTATTTTCTCCTTTTTTTAATATATTATTCTGCATACAAGCTGATGTTACTCGCCTTTATAAGGCATACATTTCTAAATGTTTCAATAATACATAACTTTCTTATATAGATAAGAAATAATCTACTTTAAATTACTTATTGTTACATTCATCACAAAGTGCTAACTCTAAAACACTAACCATAACACCTTATCGCTAACCCTTTAGCCCTAATACCATGACTTTAAACCTTAGTTCTACGTTCAGTATTCTTGTTTAAGTCAGACAGGCCAAAAGAAGATGTTTCCCTGATCACAGACCTTATGCCTGTGATGTATGCAATTAATTTATTTCTATACACCAGAGGAGCTCACAGCTTGACACCCACCGGTCTCGGTCTGTAGACGAGCTCTCTGCATGGTCAACTCTGCTACGGCCCTTTGGTTCTCCTCTGCCTTGGACTTGAATTCACTGAGATGGTCTTCCAGAGTACGACACATCTTCTCCAAGTTGGCCTGGAATTTTAAGCAAAATGGACATTTCTTAGACGCACATTTAATGATAAATAACAGGAAAAAAATGTAGATACCGCGCTAAGGTCCTTCTTAGAAAAGCAGCAGCCTATATACACAATGAGCATACTAAACCAATTAAAAATAGAGGGCTGCACTAATGATAAATAACACCCTACTACACTATCACTTAGATCAGTTACTGAAATTGGCAGCAGAGGAGGCTTTTACCTGAGAGATCTCCTGGAGGTGATCCTGCAGTGACTTGGATAGCTTATATTGAGGATATACTGCCCAGTCTAAAAGGGAAATTGTCCTTAAGGCTTTTTTGACGCTGTTTGAAGAGGAGATTTATGGAAATGGTACACTGCCATTCAACAAATCACATATTTGGCAGCCTAGAATAATACAGGTTGGAGAGGCGGGAGGCATATTACACACTCCGTACCTTGCATCAAGATCTGATCTGGGAGAGTGAAAGTGTTTCAACCATACCTCGCAGCAGGTATAGCTGCTTGCCCAACTGACCCACTAGGGATAGTGAGTCAATTGACTCTGGTAAGAGTACCCCATCTTATTGTCCCACATGGTGTGCATGCTACCTGGGGGCAGTGATTTCCATTAAGAGATCAAGAGGCTGATGTTTGTACACCTATATTGAAGGCATCTTGAATTTTATGGCCACATTTCTACATCTTTTTTCTTTGTTCATCACCAATTTTTTCACAACTTTTCTTGCTCTACTAGGAGTATATTTTTCTTGTCACTGATTGTTTGGGATTGACTGTTTATTTGCTATATGGACTATCAAAATTCCCTATAGGAAGATGAACTATCAATAATTTTAATTTATTTTTTCAATCTCGTTTAGGGCGACTGTTTGGTTAATTTTTGTGCTATATCCAGGTTAATATCACGGGGAATACAGTTGCTGTTTTGGTGTCACTTATTATTACCACTTTTTGATTTATTACACTTTAGCGCGATACTATTTTTTATAATTACTTAGATCAGTGGCAGAACTACCAGGGTCACAACGGCACTTGCGACTGGACCCTTGTCGTTCCACCACCGTGGGGAGGTCCCCGAGACTCAGTGTTACCAAAGCAGGCACTTTTCTCCTGTCAGTGCCCGTTAAAAATCCTCCTTGTCCCTGGCCGCCCACGTCTCGTAACTCACGAGTGACTGGCAGTGAAACACTTTAGAAAGAAAAAAACGTGCAAATTGTGCATGCGCAGCTCCAGAGCCAGCCCATTAGAGAGCTGCCAAATTTGCTTTGCATTGGGCAGTGGGATGTGGCTTATATTCCCACGCCCTGCCTAATGATTATAGGCTGAGCTTGGCAGTTCTCTAATCGGCTGGCTCCAGAACTGCCCATGTACAGTTCAAAGTCGCCGAGAAGGATTATTTTTTCTAAGGTGTTTTACTGCCAACCGCTTGCAGGCAGAAGGTATGTGAAAGGGGCACTCTGGAGGAGCAGAACGACATAAGGGGGCACTAAATTATAGGGCACTCTGGAGGAGCAGGACATAAGGGGTACTGACTTTGGGAGCACTGTGGAAAAGAATGGCCATATGGTGGGACACTCTGGAGGAGCAGGTTATAAGGGGGCACTCTGGAGGAGGATGTAAAGGGGCACTCTGGAGGTACTAACTTAGTGCCTCCAGAGTGCCACTTTACATCCTCCAGAGTACCCCCGTAGTACAGTATTACTAAGGGGGAACTCTGGAGGATGCAAGGGGCACCCTAGAGGCACTAAGGGGGACACTCTGGGGACACTCCTGCAAAGTGCCCCTTAGTAATGTGGGTACAGGAACTGTGGTGTATGTGTAGCAGTATATACTGCAGGTGCAGATTCTGTTCAATCCCCATCTAAGACCTTCCCACTGGCCATGCCCACTGTTTGCCGCGGTGCCCCAAGTCTTTCATAATCTTAGTCATGCTCACATCTTGTAATGCTGTTTTAACTGAAGGAGGCCCTTCATGGTTTCTTGCACTGGGACCTTGAAGGTTCTAGTTACGTCTCTGACTAAGACCAACTTCATAAAGAATGCAGATATTACCTGAAAACTATATCTGCTAAACAAAACATTCTGCATACAATATTATTCACTATCTGGTTTTGCATGTCACTACATATAGTCTCATCATGCATTATTTACAAAAAAACAAGCTAAAAATGTAGAAGTCACATAAGCAAATATAAAAAGGAAGGACAGCTTACATAAAACATATTTCTCCTGCTGAAACACATGGATAATACCCCCAACATAGATAGGACCCTTCAGATATGACAAAGATTTTATTGTGAATCTCAACTTTTTATGGTTGAGATCAAAGTGTGTTGTGGCAAGTTTTAGAGTTGCGCACTGTACAGGATGGGAGTTATGAATTATTATATTTTCCAGAACCTTCAAAGATGAAAATACACACATTTGCCTGGTGTTCTGTGGGAATGCACTTTGGTGTTAATTGACCCTCACAGTAAAGGTATACAAATTAAACATTTGGCCTCCCTTTGACACTGTACTGCTAAAATGTTATGTATATTCCAAATAGACTCTGCAATGACCGGATCACAACAGACCTGTACTATGATTTTTTAAAATATTCATGAAAATATGACCCAGGCTCACACTAGATAATGATAGGCTAGAAATGACTGAACAGCAAACTTCTGTGACGGGAGAAGGTTGTTTTCTTTTTGGAGAAACTAAGATATGTCATGAGAAAAACTATTGGATCCTATTTATCAAAGTGTCTGAAAGATGAGCTGTTAATACCTTATGATCCAATAATAGTCTCATTTTTATTTTCTCATAATACGCTAAAGGAAGAATGGAAAGCGGAATGAACACTGTTGTCAATAAAGACACCATTCACTTTGGAGGACACTTTGATAAATAGGGCACATGGTAGAATCTGAGGACTAGCCTGCCACTCTTATTTCAAGTGACTAACCTTGGACTTGGTGATGTTCTCTAGGTTGGCATTGATGTCGTCAATCTCCATCCTCATCTCACTCTTCTCCTTCTCCAGCTTCTGCTTTACCCTCTGCAGGTTGTCGATCTGTTCCCCGAACTCAGCAGCATTATCTGCTTGCTTTTTACGTAAAGCCGCCACCATGGCCTCATGCTGGAGGGACATCTCCTCCAGGTCCCGGCGCATCTTCTGAAACTCCATCTCCCTCTTCTTATTGACCTCAATCTGTGTGGCCGTGGCTCCTCCAGCTTCCTCCAGCCTCTCGCTGATCTCCTCCAGCTCTCTCGACAAATCAGACCTCTGCTTCTCCGCCTTGGCCCGGGTCGCTCGCTCCGATTCTATCTCCTCTTCCAGCTCCTCAATTCGAGCCTGTCATTCAAATACCCATTTTAAACATCAGAACCAAAATTAGTTACAGAACAAATAAACTCGAGGTATAAAAGGGTATCATCATACCTCCCAACATTCTGAGATGGGAAAAAAGGGACACCTATTAGCAAAAGTATGTAGACATAGGACACACCCCCTGCCACGCCCCCTTAAAGGAGAATTATACAAAAAAAATGAATGATTAAACCCACAAGTGCTTTTTTTACCACCTTTATTCCTTTATACTGGCTTTTGGAACTTACAAATGCAGGAATTTAGAAACTGGATGAAAGGTTTCCCACTGTAAAATACTTTATGATAGCTAAGAAGTGCATTTTATATACAGCTATATAGATCAGACCAAAATGAGGGACAAAGAAGGAATAAAGAGGGACAGAGGGAATTCAAATAAGGGACAGTCCCTCGAAACCAGGGACAGTTGGGAGCTATGGATCATGGAATAAGACTTTTTACTTCACCATTGATATTTCTGTTAAAGCTATGTAGTTAAGCACAGCTTTTGTTCTGTTTTGTCAGCCACTTTAACGTTGTGTAGATCAGGGCTGCTCAAACTTTTGAAGGGCGAGGGTCATTTAAGTGATTTGGCAACCAGTCGCAGGCCACAATGAACGATGGGGTTTTACCGCCCCCAAACTACAAATGTAAATGAGTCCTCTATAAGGCTGCTTTCACACTATTGTGCTGCATTTTACCAGCGCAGTGCACCTATGGCTTTCCTGCGGGTTTGATGCACTGAGCCATAGACTTCTATTACATCTTGTGGGTGTCGTGTACTTTCTGATATTTAACACACTGACCTTTTCCTCTTCCAGTTTCTGCTGGCATTGCTCTGCAGGCTGCTAGAAAGGTTTCAGATGAAGTACACTTGGTATCACTCCACCTGAGACAGGAGCCAAAGCTGCAGAGGAAGCACTAACTTATGCAGCTCTTGCTCCCTCTGTAGGCGCCTGCTTCCTTCCCTGCCGGCACTTTGATGTTCTGTGATGGTGGGTCGGCAACCTGCTGATTGCGGTCTTGGTTTGCCGACCCACCATCCCATGGGCATGCACTTTCCTGGTTTGAGGTCACTGCCACATCAGAGGGTCACAGGTTGAGCACCCCTGGTATAGATGGACAAATGCAGCTTGCTTTTAGGTGCCCTACACTTGTTTTCGACTTCAGAATTCAATCAGAGTTCCTTAACAGATGCTTCTAACCTGAACCTGACCTCCTTCTAAGCCGCCTCAAGTTGGGTTTGCATTCCTATTAATTTAGTATAGAGAAAAGCAGTTCTGATCAAAAGCCTGTGTACATAGGACCTAAGGGAGATAAAGGCTCTCCAGGATGTGCTTGACTGGAAAATGAACTCTGTGCCAACCACAGGATATGGCAGCTCATTATAACCCAAGAGTACCTGCCTTTGTTTAGAGATGCTGAATGAAAAAGCCACCAAATAGAATGCTGTGCACTCCCTGGAGGCCACAGTTTTAGCAAGGTGATGGAGGTAATCAGGGGCGTTGCTAGGTCTACAAAAGATCTGGGGCTAGAGCCCATAGCAACTAAGTAGAGTCATATGCTTGAGCGGGCATACACATGTATATAATATACATGTGTATGTGTATATATATATATATATATATATATATATATATATAAGAATAAATATCGTTACATTTCTGAGTGTGGATCCCCCTTACATCAGGGTCCCCAGGGAGCCCCTTCCTTACATCAGGGTCCCCAGAGAGCCCCTTCCTTACATGAGAGCCCCTTCCTTACATCAGGGTCCCCAGAGAGCCCCTTCCTTACATCAGAATCCCCAGAGAGACACTTCCTTACATCAGGATCCACAGAGAGCCTCTTCCTTACATCACGGTCCACAGAGAGCACCCCCTATACATCAGGGTCCCCAGAGAACCTCCCCATATATCAGGGTCCCCAGAGTTCCTCCCCATACATCAGGGTACCCAGAGAGCCTCCCCATACTTTAGGTGGAGGCGAGGGCAGAGCCGGAGCCTGCGCTACCACGGCTCAGTCTGCCCCTGCCTACTGCATTCCGGACTGGGACATACCTGCAAATTGTAGAACTGCACCCACCCGGTAAGAGACTCGGGGCTATAGGCCCCGGACTCAGGGCTTTAGCCCCAATAGCCACCCCCTAACAACGCCCCTGGAGGTAATAACATCCTTAATCTGCAATGGTGAATCTTGGGAAAGGGGGCACAGAAGTCCATCAGCTGTTCTAGTCTGAAAACCTGAAAGAGGAGCCATTGTCTACCTAGGACACCCAATAACTTAGCTTTGCCATGGAGAAGTTAATATGTCTGAATCTGATCATTAATCCTTAAAACACTGATGGGAAGTTCTAACGTACATTAAGGTATCTACAGAGAAAAAAAACATCCTCTTTCCTGAGAAAGACTGTCATATAAAGACTAAACCACTGAACACAATCAACCTATAACCCTCTGCCATACAGCAATACAGAGAACAGGTGTATAAGGATTACCTGAAGTTCTTTTATTTTCTTCTGTGACTGGTTTCCCATAAGTTGTTCATCCTCTATTCTGCTCAACAGCTGGCTAATCTCAAAGTCCTTTCTGAAATAATGAGAAGATCCTAATTGAGATTTCATATGTTAATATAAACTTTTTTTTGTGCAAATCAGGATTAAGCCCCCTGTAGAAGAGATTATATTTTTAATACATTTTCATGACTGGAGTAAAATCTGAGTCGTATCTCAAAGCCACCGATCTGGTCCTTTGAACTCATCTTTTCTGCTTAGCTACTGTTGTCATCACAAGGAGCACTACATATATACCTTTGGAGAACCCGCTAGTGGGTGTGAGACAATGAAATATTATTTTATGCATTCTATAGCAGATTCTTCTTAGGAACTATCAGATAAATTAAGATTGATGACATAAATCAAATGAAAACCAAAACTAAATCTTTCATGATAGAATCAGGCTAGGGAAACAATAAGACCTAGCAGGAAATTAAATCCCACCCCATTTACTTTACTTTTTTAGTTTTTCATCCAGTTGTTGTCTGTCATTTTCCAAATCCATGATGGAGTCCTGGGCAAGTTTCAAGTCCCCCTCAAGCTTCCTCTTGGCCCTCTCATTGTCCATTCGGACCTTCTTCTCTTGTTCTAGTGAACCTTGCAGCTAGGAGGCAGATTAAACATGATGATTACTGATCAACCACAAAGGGGAATGTCATGAACACTTAAAACTTTTGTTGTTCCTCTACCATCAACGTACAATCTTCAGTGAGGTATAGTAGTTAAAATATTGATAGTTTTGCCCAAAATTTGGTTTCCAATAAAGGAAGCAAGACAAGAAGAGTCCCCCGCAAAGCACAAATGGTCATAACTGCTCACTCACATCATCTATTTGCTGCTCTAGTTTGATCTTTAGTTTGGTCAAGGAGTTGACTTTGTCCTCCTCAGCCTGAAGATCATCCAAGGTCTGTTGGTGGGCCTCCTGTAGAGCTTTTTTCTCCTTGGTCAGCTTGACAATGGTTTCATCCAGGGCGGCCATTTCTTCAGTGAGGTTTTTAACCTAACAGCAAAATGAAAACAAATGAAAAATGTAAATGCTTCACACAAAATGTGCCTAATCTCATTCCTTGATTGTATTTGAGACTTTCCAATTAGTGGCATTTTCCAGTAGGGTAGTATTTTGCATACCTTGTTTTCTATGGCATGCTTCTCTTTCTCAACCTTAGCCAAGGTCAACTCTAAGTCATCAATGTCCTTCTTCAGTTCGGAACACTCATCCTCCAGTTTCCTTTTCTTAGCAGTCAGCTCAGCATTTGATTCCTCCTCATCCTCCAGCCTCTCGTTCAGCTCCTTAATCTTGGCTTCTAACTGGATCTTACTTTTGATCAGCTGATCACATCTCTCTTCTGCGTCTGTTAAGTTCTCTGTTTCCTGTTGAGGAGGAATAAAAATGTATCAATGAAAATACTGTTGGAATTTTTAAACCCATTAAAGTACAACTAAAGGCAACATACATATTTTAGTAAATCCTTGTGTAAATACCTAAAAGTTACACATGGTGATAAACATAATAACTGAAATGATTATTTTCCTACCATATACCGTATATACTCGAGTATAAGCCGACCCGAATATAAGCCGAGGCACCTAATTTTACCACATAAAACTGGGAAAAGTTATTGACCCGAGTATAAGCCTAGGGTGGTGAAAAGGGTCAAAATACACCATTTTAATCCACGGAGCCGAATATAAGCCCAGCCGAATATGAGCTCATATATGCCATATACCATCCTTTTATTAGTAAAGTCAATAATACAAATAGTGGTACACATTGAAAATCCATAAATGTGTTCCTAAATGATTTTATACATACAACGGAAATCAACATGAAATTACCCAAATTTTTAAGGTTGTCATAAAAGTAACTATGTAAAAATAAGGAGGAGTTGTCCTTTGTCTCTTGAATTGTCTGCGTCTTCTCTCTACACTAGTCGACTAGTTTTCATT
>BLSH010069051.1:1635148-1652998 GCA_018402905.1 Glandirana rugosa | reverse complement strand
TTGCCGCCATCTCCTTCTCTGTCTCAGCACTTCGAAGCAGTGGTTTGATCTTGAAGTAGAGCTTCATCCACGGCCAGTGTTTCACATTCATAAACGCTCGGATGTTGTACTGAATTGTATATATTGCCTCCCTGAAATAAACACAATTTAATTGTCGGTGGAGTCTGTCCAGGTAGTATATCATGCATATCATGCATAAGCATACAACTTTGTAACAGTAACATTTCTGTTAAGTCATTGGAAAATTAAAGTGGTAGTAAACCCTCCTATCATTTTCAGCCAAGGAAGCTGCCATTTTTGCCTCTGTTTAATCTACAACTGCCATGATGCTGCACATGTGATCAGCTATGACACCAGCCATTGGATGGTTTGACAGTTTGGTTTAGAGCACAACCAATGGGAGTGTTACATTTCCGGCACATGCCAGAAATGTGACTGGTTTTTAACCTGTTAAATGCATGGGTTTACTACCGCTTTAAGTTTGAAATCTGTTGTGATGTGAAACGCTTGGCAGTCCAGAACTCTCCTCATGTTCTTGATACAATCTAGCATTCAATAAATTCTGAAATGATAGGAGAGCCCAGTTACAAGTAAGGCTGGCCATAAATGGAGTAAATTTCTTTCCTGCAACCACATGACTAGTTGTCAACTCCTTGATCAATTCCCCCATCAACACAGACAGTGCTGACAGGGGAGCCATGACTAAGGACTAACGTCCGAAACGTGTAGGCTGCTTTACAGCTTTGCACATGTATTCAATAAAGAAATACTATTTTGGATGTCATCCTGAGTGCCGACCATCACTTTCCTTACTCTGGTACGTTGGAGCTGTCAGCAGCCTCAAGGTCTGAGCACTGGGTGGAGCGTTTATGTGGGAAGGTTGCAGCGCCTATACACCTGTTTTCACCAGTGCTGACAGGGGAATTCCTCCTGCTGGGCCATTGTTTTCACCCGACGGGAAGCTGTCCCCAGCAGGAGAAGACCGTGATTAATGCTAGCCACTATAGCAACCCGCCATGTACCCATGTTGATCGATCAACTTGGTACATTTAGCCTGCCCATACATTATACGAATCTTGGCCGGTCCCTGCTAAACTGGCCAAGATTTGAACTGTGTATGACCTAAGGTACTAATCTGCTGGTCACCTGATATGTGATGTATACATATAGTTACATAGTTAGCCAGGTTGAAAAAAGACGATCTAGTTCAACCAAAAAAAAAAAAAATTGAAGAAATTATATATAACCATACAATCCCATATACAATCCTTCCCCCACAGTTGATCCAGAGGAAGGCAAAAAAACCCAGCAAAGCCAATGATCCAATTTGCTATAACGGGGGAAAAATTTCCTTTCTGATCCCCGAGAGGCAATTGTATTCACCCTGGATCAACTTTACCTAAAAATGTTAGCACCCAGTAATATTATTTACATTAAAGCAGTAGTAAACCCCCAAAGCTGTTTTTACTTACAGGTAAGCCTATAATAAGGCTTATCTGTAGGTAAAAAGAATATCTCCTAAACCTGCATGGTTTAGGAGATATTCGCCCTGCATGCAGCTGATGACATTAGCGGCGCATGCGCTCTGACGATCCGGCCGAGGCGTCCGGCAACTCAGAGCTGGCTGCCGGAGCCGCGTACCCGGAAGAAAGAAGAGGACCAACATGTCAGCATCCTTAGCGCTGACCGACTCGGGCATCGGGGGCCTCGTTCTAAGGTAAGTATTTCATAATATGTTAGTATGCGATGCATACTAACATATTATGCGATTGTCTTGCAGGATTTTTTTTTATTTTTTTTTTTGGGCAGCAGGTTTTCTACCGCTTTAAGGAAAGAATCCAGGCCTTTTTTAAAGCAATCTACCGTGCTGGCCAAAACCACCTCTGGAGGGAGTCTATTCCACATTTTCACAGCTCTAACTGTGAAGAAACCTTTCCGTATTTGGAGATGAAATCTTTTTTCCTCTAGACGTAAAGAGTGCCCCCTTGTCCTTTGTGATGACCTTAAAGTAAATAACTCAACACCAAGATCACTATATGGACCACTTATATATTTGTACATGTTGATCATATCCCCCCTCAATCTCCTCTTCTCAAGAGAGAATAAATTCAGTTCCTCCAATCTTTCCTCATAGCTGAGCTCCTCCATGCCTCTTATTAGTTTGGTTGCCCTTCTCTGTACTTTCTCCAGTTCCCCGAATTGTAAAAATTGGGTAGATAAGACTTTCTCTAACTTTTACCCCAGGTAACCTTTGAAATAGTTTTCAGGTTCTGGGGACCCTTATAAAAATTAATTATCTGAGGGTCAGTGGAAAGAATGCCCATTTTAAACAAGGTGGTCGGAATGCCACTTTTACAAACAAATAAAAGGTAATTGGTGTCATGCTGCTGGCTTTGCCAAGTGGCTTTAGGTCCATAACTATGTAGGCACCATCAGAAACCTCTGGAGGAACCCTTGAGTTCCACAGAACCCTGATTGAGAATGGCTAGTCTACAGATTTAACTCAAAAGACATATGTCCATCAAGTTCAACCAAAAGACAAAAATAAATAATAAAAATAATAATAAATCGAGTAATAAAATAATAATGATTAAATAAATACATAAAGAATAGTATATAAATAATAAATAATATTTCATAAATAATAATAAATTAAAATGTGCATCCTCACATCCCTTAACTCAAAACCTGATGATACTGCAGTGTTCTGTTTAAAAGTTCCTCTCTTATTGCTCAGCTTTAAAATGAAACAACAACTTGAGTTGGATGTAAACTTTGCTTTCTAATCTCACAAAGACTGGACCATTCTCCAAACTGAATGTCCTATTTTTCTTTTTTTTATTGTCCTATTTTTTCAGTGCCATAGATGCTCTCTGACTCCAGAAACCCGCAGAAGGAACGTCAGCCTGAGAATTTTCATATTTGTGGATGATCTCTACCTTCTGTCCAATATCTTCTTGTACTCCAGCCGCATCAAGAAGCCCCGACATAAGGCCTGTGTGCGCGTAATGAGGAGGGCCAAGCGGTCGTCCCTCATCTCCTCTAGGGTGCCCAGGAGGCCGGCTTTAAAGAAGACCTGAAAAGGAAAACTGATATATAAGCACCGAGAACGGGAAATAAATTGTGACACAAAAGTATCCCCCGTCTATGGAATATTTGATCTTATTATTACTAAGTGCTGAAAAAGACAACCAAGCCTGACATTTCTGACTTCATATTTAGAGGTGAATTCTGGGGCTGGTAATCTCATCCTTCAACTGAGAAGTGGTAGAGCGGAATGTCCCAGGCCTGATTTCCATTTTCTTGAACACAAACTGGCAGTATCACCAATATATGTTAACGTAAATAAATATTTCAGAGAGGCTTTGTTGTTATATGGCCATCTTGGATGAAGTGTGTCGCCTCTGAAAAAGAACTAGAATACAAACAAATTGGGCTGAATATTGGTGGAAATGGCTTCCAGAGTGTGTGAGGGTCCATTGGAGGGTTCCATGAGTGGGATGTTTGAGAAGAATCCAAGAGAGAGACACATGAGAGGTATAAGGAAAAATCCTTGAGAGAAATCTATGAGATTGGCCTATGAAAAGGATTCCTCAAGCGGGTCCAAAGCTTTATTTCATGGTCATATGGTGCATACAAAGGCAAGGTTTCCGAATCATGCAGGGCCCCTCTGTTAGGGATCCTGCATGGTTCCAAAACATTGCCTTTGTGTGTACTATGTGACCACAAAATAAAGCTTTGGACCCATTTGAGGAATCCTTGGTGTGCTGGTGACATTTCTTCACATTGTGTGTCTATGATTCCTAGCCTGTGGTCACTGCAGCAGCCATCAATACTAAACAGCAATCTTCAGGAACGTGTGCGTTGGAAATATTGCGGTAGTAATTATGTAGCACTCTCTACCTTTAGGTAGGTGCTTAGAGAGATTTTTGTGTTAGGTAAGGTAAATTTAGTCAGGCCTGACAGGCCTGATTGTTTTGATTCTGGGAAAGGGAGTGGCTCGGGGAGTGGTTGGTGACTCGCAGTTGGTGACGCCTCTTGTTTACTTCCCCTTTGCTTCTAGAGGGTTCTAGAAGGAAGAGTGTGGAAGAAAGGTGGAGCTGCCTGGGGTGTTTGGGGAACCTTGACCAATCCCCAGCTCTGGATTTGCAGGGAGCAGGCTTTCTCAAATGCCTGGGGGTCAGGCCAGCTGGGGAGGAGAGTTTGGATGGAAGAGATGGAGATGGAGTACTGAGGCTGTCGGGGAATGGGGGAGCCCCCAGTCTGGGGGAAGATGACTTTGGCATGGGGCTTGGGTGCATGCGGGAGGATAGTGAGATCCTGGAACAGAGGCACAATGGAGAGAGCAAGTGGAGGACAGCAGGAGAGAGTACTGCCAGAAAGATCTCCAGGAGAGGAACTACAAGTTGTTGTCAGGAGTCGATGAGTGATACACGCCCTGGGAAGCTGGAAGAAGCACTCCGGAGAAGAATGGGGTGAGAGACAGTCTGAGAAGGGTGCAAGAGCCAGTTGGGACTGTGGTGCCACTGGGCAGTGGAGTTGGGTCACTGCAGCCAGGAGGGCTGGCAGGACCTGAAGAGGATGCATTGGGAACAGTAGTCCACTAAGGCTAGCTAGCACACTTCTACTTTTGCTACACTAAAGGGGGCCTGCGGTCCTTGCCTGTAATAGGCGGTTCACTGAGGCTGTGCTAAACTGAGAGCATGTCTCACCATGTGCTAGCTAGGCCAGAAGGACGTGTTCTGCTGGAGGAAGAGGAGAGGTGTATATACTGGAGTGTATATAGATGGTCCAGTTCAAGAACTGTTTAATCTGCTGGGCATCCCATAAATACCCTAACTTGGATATACCCATCCAAGTTAAATCCCCTAATAAAAAAAAACAAAAATACACAAGTACCGGCCTGACTCTGGATGCAAGGACATGTGTGATTGAGGGCAGAGTGACAGGTGAACCATTACTTACAGCAACCCCTACGGGGGGGCATGGCTACCCTTATAGATAGGGATATTTTAATGAGTTTTGAGAGGGATCCATGAGTGGAATCTATAAGAGGGATCCATAAAAGGGATCTATGAGAGAGGTCCATGAGAAGGACTTATAAGGTGATTGATGAAAGGGATCTATGAGAGGGTCCATGAAGAGGACTTATGTGAGGGATCTATGAGAGAGGTCCATTAGAGGGATATATAAGGTGGATCTATGCAAGGGATCTTTAAGGGAAATCCATGAAAGAGACCTATAAGAGGAATCCATGAAAGGAATCTATGAGAGGGATCTAGTGTGTCATGGCTCACTGTATGAAAGGTTTCAAAAATTACATTAGTTGGTTAAACTGAAAAGCGATTTTCTGGTTTGTGATGGAAGAGGAAGTATAGTAAAAAGTGTTTATTTTTGTGTAGCCAGGAGCTGAGTATCACACTCCTGCCAATAGAGACATTTCTGCCTTCAGGTGTAATGCAGCTGTTTCCCCCTAGTGCCAGTTTACTGTTTTGTGACTCTAACAGTAGCAAGAGAAATGCACTCTGGGGGTTGTAGTTTGCTAGTGAGGATTCGCCCTCTGGCTGTACTGCAGTAGAACTACATTTCCCATCTGACTCTGCAGCAGAGAAGGACTCCTGGGAGGAGAGGTGCCTCGTGGGAGAGACTATTTAAGCAGAGGCTGGGGCCTAGCGCAATCTCTGGATGGAGGTGATCGATCAAGCAGAACTGTGTAATGGTGGCTGAATTGCGGCCTACTCCCACAGACTTAGCAGTTCAGCAACCTTGCAGTACTTCAGTGAGCAACCTGAAAGACCTCCCCTACAACTGCTCTTCATCTGTCCCGTCCCCTGTCCCCCCAACTAAGTGAGCATTTACTATTTGCCAAAGTATTTTATAGATTGCATTCACCTAAGAACTCTCTCCTTTAGAGCAGGTTGAATATATCTGTAATTTTCATTCTGGTGGTATACCTGTTTATCTACTATTTACTGGTTTATACCTGTTTATCTACTATTTACTGGTTTATACCTGTTTATCTACTATTTACTGGTTTATAACTGTTTGTCTACTATTTGCGGCTGCCAGGAGAGTGAGCAGTAGAGAGTGGTTTGACATTGCAGTAGTCATTCCCCTGCTCTCCTGTGCCCCACTCTCATGCTCAGTATATAGACCTGTTTATGCACGTATTGGTTGAACCTATAAATGTATAAGAAAGAAATATATCTCGTTATTCACTGGTGTTTCATCATCATACTGTTGAGACTTATTTTATGTTAAGTCAGAGTTCCTCTTAAACAATATATTTTAAGTAAAAACCATTGATTGTCTCATCTTTGTGTACTTCCTTCACTGTGTCCTACTTAAAGGGGAACTAACATTATGAGTGAACCCAGTGTGTCAGGGGTGGTGGAGGACTCCCAGGGTCGGGGAACCCAGGGGGTGATTGACTTATCTTGCGACCCCCAAGGGGGCAGCACTACATTTGTATGCCTAAAATTCTCCTTAAATGTTAAATGCATCTTACACTGGGTTGTCATTGGTTGACAGATGCCTCTATTGGCCAGCAGGTATCAGTCTGGCACCATTTTAACTACTGTAACACATTTTTCTTTCTGTGAGTCTAATTAGCCTGTGCAGTGAATTCAGAGCTTTGGAGTTACCTTGCTGTGTCCAAATTTATACTGCGTGTGATCAATATCAATGGAGGCCAGGAGCTTCTCGCAGGCCTTCTTACTGTCGATGAACTGTCCCTCGGGTATGGCACTGGCATTCAATATACGGTACCTGTGAAGTCACATAGATAGGATATGAGAACTACACCCTGGATCGTTCAGCAATATGTAACAATGTATCCCTGTAACGAGATTAACCTAATGGACTTGGGGATTCCATACAGGGATTGTCCAACATATCCAATGGTCCCTGCAAACGTCAGATGGTGTCCAGCCAGGCACACAAAATTCAACCATCACATGATCTTTATCGCCAACAAATTACCTAGAAACATGCCCTCTGGACAGTGTTGCCAACCTCCCGCATCATTTTTTACTGGCAAATCATGGAAAATCTTACTGGCAGAGCACATTTTTTACTGGCAACCTGAAAAATAACTGAACTCCTATTAAAAACTAACACGATTGATATTTAAACACAACATGGAAACACTGACAATACCCATATCAAGTAGTTTGCCCTGATTTACACTTAAAAAGTCAGCACAGCATGACAAATTATCAGACCCTGATATTTATAGACAGTTCTAAAAATCACTGATTTTTACAAACTGTCAGTAAATTTACTGGCGGTTGGCAACACTGCCTCTGGAGCAGATCTGGCCATCATATCTGCCCACCAATAATGTAGATCAAGAACTCAGCTTCAGCAATACAAATGTTTGCACTGTCAGGCATTTTTTAGATTGTGGCCTGGTATCTCCCTCACCTTAGCCAAATTCTCTTTGTGTTAACCTCCGGATTAAAGAGGAACTGCAGTCTGCTCACATAATTTGTAATAAAAAAACATCTTTGTCATTCTGAAGTTTCCCTCTAACCACTTTGCATATTATTTTTTATATATACTGTGATTATGTACTTGCCAAAAATGCAGCAGAAATCTCCCTCCACTGAGTCTGGCTGCAGCCATTTTAACTGTGGGCAGCTGAAGCTGTTGCCTGTTCACTTCCTGGATTTACACAGACACACAGAGGCACACCTCCAGCCCTGCAGCTCTGATTGGCCCTCCTATGACTCATCCCCTCTTCCTTCCTGGCAAACTCTCACGAGTGTGAGAGAGAGAGAGAGCTGCGCATGATGTCAAACGCCGAGGCATTTTTCCAGCCAAGAAACAGGAAATGGGCTGTATAAGGTATTTACTGGTAGAAATAAAAACATTTCACTATCTAAAGCTAAAAACAATAAGGGCAGAGGATTTAACCAGTTGTTGACCGCCCACCGTGGCTTGATGGTGGAAACTTGGCTCATTATCGCGAAACGCTGTCACCTGATGGCGGCCGCAAGAACGAGTATTGTGAGTGCGCACGTGCCGCCGTAAGCGCGCTCGCACGCTCAGTGGTGTATTTAGGTTTTGTGCTGCCCTAGGCCTGACTAAACTCATGCACCCCCCTAATTTAAATGTGAGCTACCCTTTCCTGTCAAGGTCACACCCTTTCCTGTTTAAGACCCACCCTGAAATTTACTAGTGGGGACACTCATTCTGAGGGCCTTGGGGGGATTGGAATTGATTTCCTTAAGAAATTTCCTCCCACTTCCTGTTTGGCTATTGGGCAACACAACAACTCACTTGTTGGGGCCCGCCACCTGGGCCCCTTGGGACGCCCGGATCCCCTACATATATATGGGCTGTCCCCCTCTTATGGGGGTCTGCCAGTATTATCATACCGGCAGCAAGTGCAGCCGCTTTATGGGGTGCCAGACCGGCTTTTCTCCCTGCCCAGTCTACCCCATTAGACTAATAGTGTAGGGCAAGCCGGCGGGGACTCTTTTTGTGCTGCCCCCCTGAAAAGTGCTGCCCTAGGCCTGGGCCTTGTTGGCCTAGGCCAAGATACAGCGTTGCGCACGCTCACTGTGTTCTGGGGGGCCAGGGAGTGGGTAGGGCGGACTCGATGTCCGCCAGTTACCCGAGATCACTACCCTCCCCCCAGCCAGCCCAGCCCCCATATAGTTAGAACACACTGAGGGGACATAGATAACCCTTAGAGTGTCCCCTGCAGGTTAACCCCTTCCCTGCCAGTGACATTTACACAGTAATCAATGCATTTTCATAGCACTGATTGCTGTATAAATGCCAATGGTCCCAAAAAAATGTCAAAATGGTCCAACATGTCCGCTGCAATATCGCAGTCCCGATAAAAATCACAGATCGTCGCCATTACTAGTAAAATATAAAAAACTAAATAAAAACCCCATAAACTAATTCTCATCATTCTTAAACGCTGCAAATTTTGCGCAAACCAATCAATAAACACAGATTGCGATTTTTTTAACCAAAAATATAAGGAAGAATATAAATCGGCTAAAACTGATGAAAAAACATTTTTTTAAATTTTTTTTGGATTTCTATTTTAGCAAAAAGTAAGAAATATTGGGGTTTTTTTTTGTAAAATTGTCGCTCTTCTTTCGTTTATAGCGGTGATCAGAAATGACGCAGAGGGGATCAAATACCACCAAAAGAAAGCTCTATTTGTGGGAAAAAAAGGGACACAAATTTTGTTTGGGTACAATGTCGCACGACCGCGCAACCGTCAGTTAAAGCAACGCAGTGCTGAATCGCAAAAAGTGCTCTGGTCCTAAGGTGGGAAATCCTTCCGGGGCTGAAGTGGTTAATATATGGAAAGATGAAAAAATAACTGAAGTACCGCTTTAAGGTTTGAAGACACCCAGCCTCACCTTTGCTTAAAATCTGCGTAGATAATCCTGTTAGGAAATCCCTTCCTGCAAATTCGGATTCCCTCCAGCACACCGTTACATCTCAGCTGATGAAGTACAAGATGATGGTCCATAGCACCTGATGGGTACACAAGGACAGTCAATCTTCAGAAGCAGGGCATTTTGGGACTGGTCTTGGCATCCCCAGCACATTCACACAGCATACCTGGTGTTTTAGTCTCATTAGGGATAAGGCACCTTACAAAATGGGGATGAGTGCTCCTCAGATTCGACATCAGTTTGTTGAGGTTCTCCTGGAGATTTGAAATTGGCTTTATTTTCAGTAATCACTCTTTACACATTAAACCTAACCCCTACTCCTTTTGGTTGATTCACAATCATTATTTCTTTTAAGCTTAACCACTTCAATACCGAGCCTGTTTTTTGGGTTCGGTGTTTACAAGTTAAATCAGGTTTTTTTGCTATAAAATTACTTAGAACCCACAAACATTATATAATTTTTTTTCTAACACCATAGGGAATAAAATGGCGGTCATTGCAAAACTTTATGTCACACCGTATTTTTAATAAATTCAGTTTTTTTAGTTAAAAAATAAGAAAACAGTAAAGTTAGGCCAATTTTTTTCCATATTGTGAAAGATAATGTCACGCCGAGTAAAATGATACCCAACAGGTCATGCTTAAAAATTGCGTCCGCTCGCGGAATGGCAACAAACTTTGCAGCTTAAAAATTTCCATTGGCGGTGTTTAAAAAATTCTACAGGTTAGCAGTTTTGCGTTACAGAGGAGGTCTAATGCTAGAATTATTGCTCTCGCTCTAACGACCGCGGCGACACCTGACATGTGTGGTTTGAACACTGTTTTCATATGTGGGCTGGACTTAAGTATGTGTTCTGTGCGCGAGCTCGGCGGGACGGAGCTCTTTAAAATGTTTTTTTTTTTTTTTTTTAATTATTTATTTTACTTTTTATTTTTACACTGTTCTTTTAAAAAAAAAATGGATCACTTTTATTCCTATTACAAGAAATGTAAGCATTCCTTGTAATAGAAAAAAGCATGACAGGACCTCCTAAATATGAGATCCGGGGTCAAAAAGACCTCACATCTCAGATTTACACTAAAATGCAAAAGAAAGAAAAATATTTGAAAAAAATGAGAGCCCAAAAAAAAAAAATGGGCCCTTTAAGACCGTTGGGCGGACGTGACTTCTGACATCATTTCTGCCCTGCCGTACTATGGAGCCGAGTGAGCGGCTTCAGCCGCTCAGTCGGCTCACGGACACTGGGGGGGACAGATCCGATCATCTCCGCCGCTACCGGTGGGTCCGGTATGCGGCGGAGATGACCGGAAAGCGGTGGGGGGGGGGCCCCGGTGCAAGAAATCATGAAGGGCCCCCCTGGCCAGGGCCCTTCCCTCTTCCCACTGATCCTGGGGCCCTTTATTCCCGTTGCAGGTCCCTTTATTACAGTCCCACCGAATAAACGAATAGTTGTGTACCGAGCCTCCCATTCATTCAGAAATGGAAGTATAGCAAAAACAGTTTACTATGCTTCAGTTATGAATGAACCAATTGGTACCAATCACTGACTCTGTCCATTCAGAAAAGGAAGGAGCCGGTAAATGATAAATTTACCAACCCGTTCCCATCTCTCCATCATGACTCACCTTCTACAGCAGCTGGCAGGAGAGAGGAGGGGTGAAGACAGCAGCTCTGTGGGGGGACCAGGGGAGCACACAGGGACTCTGGGAACAGCAGAAGACAAGTAAACTGGATAGGAGGGGCGGCGGTGGCAGCATATATAGGAACCAATCTCCTCTATTAGGAGGAAAATGAATGAGATTGGTTCCTCTAAATGCCACCCCCGCCATCCCTCCTATCCAGGTGTACAAGGGAGGTACACGGGCCCCCTGGAGCACAGGGCCTGGTTGCAATTGCAACCCCCTATAGTTACGCCCCTGCCTGTCCGATTTTTTTTCACCATCTTTGAGAAGATTTTTCTTCACTTCCTATCCCTTAAACAAACAGGAAGTGAGAGGAAATCCCTAAAATTAAGGGAATTCCTTGGGAAACCCCCGGTCACCAGGACTAGTGTCCCCATTGGAAAATTTTCCCTCTATTACTTTTCTGGGGACAACACAAAATTTGGGATTTTATTTACTTCCGCATTCAATGACAATGGTAAACAAGACAAATAGAGAGGGTGAATCTCCTTAACGGGGGCACAGACAGCAATAAAAACTGTCAGGGGTTCTAATCCCTCTCCACTCTGTACAAAACTTAAAAAAAAGTTTTGCCTTTAGTAATACTTTAAACTGTATAAAGCCGTACACACATCCGGAATCTTGGCTTTTTATCCAAATTGGCCTGGGTGGGGAGATTCCCTCTAATTCCTTCATGAAACTAAACATTGTTTTTTCCATTTTCATAAGAGGATCAGTTCAGATTACCCTGAAAAGCGCTGACACCGTCTGAAAAGATGATCCTTTCTTCTTCGCTGCTTTCTTAGTTCCCTCACCTAGAAGAAAGGACAAATGTATAAGATTTACTAAGAAAGGCGTTCCAAAAATAAAACAATTCCAGCGTTTATTGGATCTTAGGACTCCATCCTATATAGGGACTGCAATGTATAATATAGGTGGGCATAATTTACAAACATATTGGTGCTGATTTGCTAAAACCGGAGAGTGCAAAATCTGGTGCAGCAGTGAATGGTAGCCAATCAGCTTCTAACTTCAGCTTGTTCAATTAACCACTTGCCTACTGGGCACTTTTACCCCCTTCCTGCCCAGGCCAATTTTCAGCTCTCAGCGGTCTCACACTTTGAATGACCATTGTGCTGTCATACAACACTGTACACATATGAAATTTTTATCACGCAAATAGCGCTTTCTTTTGGTGGCATTTAATCACCACTGAGTTTTTTATTTTTTGCTTAACAAACAAAAATAGAACGAAAAATTTTTCATAGTTTTTTCATAGTTTGTTATAAAATTTTGCAAATAAGTAATTTTTCTCCTTCACTGATGTGAGCTGATGAGGCTGCACTAATTGGCACTGATAGGCTGAACTTATGAGCACTGATAAGCTGCACTGATGGGCACTGATAGGTGGCACTGATGAGGCGGCATTGGTGGGCACTGATCGGGAGGCACTGATGAGGCTGCACTGATGGGCACTGATGGGTACTGGTTGGCAGCACTGAAGGGCACTGAGAGATGGTACAGATAGGCAGCACTGATGGGCACTGATAGGTGGCACTGATGGGTACTGATAGGCAGCACTGATGGGCACTGATAGGTGGCACTGATAGGCACTGGAAGGCAGCACTGACAGGCAACACTGATAAGTGACACTGATGATAAGGCACTAATGGGCACTTATTGGCAGTACTGATGGGCACTGATAGCTGGCACTGGTGGGCACTGATTAGCAGCACTGTCGGCAATGTAGAGACCGATGTTCCTTTAATAGAAGCCGGTTATCTGCTTTGCCCTTTTTTCCTCACGCTGTGAGTGTGATCGCAACGCGCAAAGCTTGTCGCACAAAAAGGAGCAGGAGCTTCTTTTGGGCGGCAGCATGGCATGTTGCGATTTGCCGTGATTGCAGCATTATTTATCTGGATCATCCAGGTGTGAATGGAGCCTAAAGGCAAAACTTTTTGTTTGTTTTGGATGGAGTGAAGAGGGTTTAGAACCTCTGTCAGGCCACAGAGACATATATTGAGATAAAGAATTATTTTCCAAGTAAGCATTACTTTATGTCATGTCAATACAAGTGGCCTCCCATAGTGAGCACCACCATTGAGCGTTACTGAGTGACCAGACAAACAGCCATCGTAAAAACAACAGGGGCATCCAATTAAACATTTACCTGCGTCAACTGCAGAATAGGTGGCATACAGATTTGACAAAATCTTCATGGACGATTTCTGGTAGAGTCCCACCACAGTTTCATTCAGAGGGTCCTTGTTCTTCTCCAGCCAACCCTTGATGTTGTAGTCCACAGTCCCAGCATAGTGGATGAGGGAGAAGTGAGCCTCGGCTTTTCCTTTGACCACTTTTGGCTTCTGAAAATTGCTGGACTTGCCCAGATGTTGGTCATGCAACTTGTTCTTGAAGGAAGTGTCAGTCGCCTTGGGGAACATGCACTCCTCTTCCAGGATGGAGAAGATGCCCATTGGCTAGTTGAGGAAATCGTGTTTAAAAGTCTTCTAGGATGCAGTCATTGGATAATAATAGCCACCTACCTAGGTGAATATACTTACCTTCTCAATAAGCTCAATGCAGGCTGCCAAGTCCATGCCAAAGTCAATGAATTCCCACTCAATGCCTTCCTTCTTGTATTCCTCTTGTTCCAGCACAAACATGTGGTGGTTGAAGAACTGCTGTAGCTTCTCATTAGTGAAGTTGATACAAAGCTGTTCCAAGCTGTTGACCTAAATGAAATGATACATCTTAATGACATTAAGTCTGTGAATCTGAAAGCGTTATGTATAGCGGCATAGTATAAATTTTGCGGCCTCTGACAGCATACCGAGACTTCTGGATTGTCACCAAAATACCATTGCTAAGTATGTCTGGAGGCTTCCTTCAGATGTGCAAATGTACCAAATCCACAAATTCTTCACGGACTCTGTGTTAATTTGCTGGGCAGGTTATCCTTCCTGGCAATCGGAGCTGGTAATCTGATTAAGGCCCGGTTCACACAGGGGCGACTTGCGATCTGACTTGAGTTGCCCCAGGTCGCTTGACACAAGATATCCCATTGAAGTGAATGGGAGCCGTCTTTATGTACACGAATGAAGTCACTCCGACTTCAAGGTGACTTCAGACAGGGCCGTCTTAATAGCATCATGGGCCCCTGGGCAAAGTATTGCACTGGGGCCCCCACCACCCTGCCCCAATTTACGCACCTACTCTCAAGAATTAAAGCATAAATATTTGATAGAATTAAACATATATTTATTAGTACTTTAAATAGAATCCAGCCATCCCGGGACAGCTTAGTAAAAAGCGTGACTGTCCCAGCAAATCAGGAATAGTTGGCAAGTATGATGTAATGCAAGATTATCATGGGCCCCCCCATGCACCTAGGGCCCCTGGGCAGTGCCCAGGGATGACCATGCATTAAGACAGCCCTGACTTCAGAAGAAATTCCTGTACTACTTGGAGGCGACTTCTATCAGACTTGTGCCCTTAGAATTCAATGGAAGTCGCCCCCAAGTCGGATCCCCCATCTAAACAGAAGCGACTTCACAGTGAAAAGAATAGAATTTATTTAGGGCAACTCCCTCTCTCCCTTCTCTGATTGGCCACAGCAAAGTCGCCTGGCATGAAGTCGGGCTATAAGTTGCCCAAAGTTGCGCTGAAGTTGCTTTCAAATCGCCTAGCAAAGTCGCCCCGCAAGTTGGATCGCCTCTGTGTGAACCGGCCCTTATATAAATATTGTGTGGATTTAAAATATGACCTATATCTGAAATAAAATGTTTCTAAATTTTCTAAATAAAAGCGTGAGATATCTTAACAAAAAAGGAGCTTATAAGGAATGAGTTCCTCGTTTCATAGAGTGGAAAAGTACTTGAATTAACCTAAAAATGGTTGGGGTCAAGTACTATAAAAGGTAAACATATGGAAATATATAGGCTGACTAGTGCTTAGAAGGATGGCATTGTAAAGGTGAGAGAAATACATTCCTTAGGGGAGACTTATCTGGTGAATTGAAGATATGAGAGGAATGGATGAACCTATAAATATACACTATATTACCAAAAGTATTGGGACACCTGTCTTTGCAAGCACATGAACTTTAATAGCATTCCCAGTCTTAGTCCATAGGCATAGGTGTGCGCACCCTATTGCATTAGGGTGTGCACCCCAAAGCCCAAATACACATCCTTGTGTGTGTGTATAACACAGTTTACTATACTTCAGTTATGTATGAACACAGTGAGTGATCGGTACTCATCACTCACTATTTTCATTTACAAAAAGAAGGGACCTGTAAATGACATAGTGGCCCAGGCAGCAAGGGGAATCTGTGGCACATGGGTTGTTTAGGGTGTGCCCAGGCACACCTGGCACATCCTGTGCACATGCATATGTCCAAAGGGTTCAGTATTGAGTTGGCCCACCCTTTGCAGCTATAACAGCTTCAACTCTTCTGGGAAGGCTGTCCACAAGGTTTAGGAGTGTGTCTATGGGAATGTTTGACCATTCTTCCAGAAGCGCATTTGTGAGGTCAGACACTGATGTTGGATGAGAAGGCCTGGCCCACAGTCTCCGCTCTAATTCATCCCAAAGGCGTTCTACCAGTTTGAGGTCAGGACTCTCTGCAGGCCAGTCATGTTCTTCCACCCCAAATTTGCTCATCCATGTCTTTATGGACCTTGCTTTGTGCACTGGTCCAAATCATTTGGTGGAGGGGGGATTATGGTGTGGGGTTGTTCTTCAGGGGTTGGGCTCAGCCCCTTAGTTCCAGTGAAGGGAACTCTTCAGGCGTCAGCATACCAAGACAATTTGGACAATTCATGCTGGGTGGCCCCTTCCTGTTCCAACATGACTGCGGACCAGTGCACAAATCAAGGACCATAAAGACATGGATGAGCGAGTTTGAGGTGGAGGAACTTAACTGACCTGCACAGAGTCCTGACCTCAACCCGATAGAACACCTTTGGGATGAATTTGAGCAGAGACTGTGAGCCAGACCTTCTCGTCCACATCAGTGCCTGACCTTACAAATGTGCTTCTGGAAGAATGGTCAAACATTCCCATAGACACTCCTAAACCTTGTGGACAGCCTTCCCAGAAGAGTTGAAGCTGTTATAGCTGCAAAGGGAGGGCCAACGCAATATTGAACCCTTTGGACTAAGACTGGGATGCCATTAAAGTTCATGGGCATGTAAAGGCAGGTGTCCCAATACTTTTGGTAAGATAGTGTATCTGGTGATTTAAAGATATGAGAGGCATGGATGAATATATAAATATAAATTAACATCATATTAACTCACATGATTTAAAGAGACAACATTAAACATGGGGAATAGAATTTATATATTAAGACCAATGGTGGACCATAACCATGATATAGTGTCCCACCTCCCATAAGAAGGTTATATCGTGTCCCACCTCCTTTAGGCAAGGCATAAAAGGTTCCACCTTCTACAGGCAAGGCATAACGTGTCCTATCTTCCATAGGCAGGGCATATAGGGGTTGATTTACTAAAGGCAAATAGATTGTGCACGTGCAGTTGCTCCAGAGCTTAGTAAATGAGATTAAGCTTCACTTACAAAAAAATACACAATTACATGCAAGGAAAATAAAAGAATCTGTTTTTTTGATTCCATTGGATGATGGAAGTCAGCAGAGCTTTTCCTGATTTACTAAACTCTGGAGCAACTGCACTTGTAGAGTGCACAGTCTATTTGCCTTTAGTAAGTTGGCCCCGTAGAGTCCCACCTCCTACAGATAGTGGAAAGAGAGTCCCATCTCTCATAGGCAGGGCACAGAGGGTCCCACTTTCTCTGGGCAGGGCATAAAGTGACCAGCCTTTTAAAGGCAGGGTATATAGTGTTTCTCCTTCTATAAAAAGGGCATAAAGGGTTCCAACTCCTATAGCCAGGTTATAGGGTATTCCATCCCTTATAGGCAGGGTATAGTGTGTCCCGCCTTCTTTAGGCAGGGCATAGAGTGCCCCACCTCCAATTGGCAGGATACATAGCGTTTTGCCTTGTATAAGTACGTAATAAAGGGTTCCAGCTCTTATAGGCAGGTCATATAGTGTCCCACCACCTATAAGCAGGGCATTAACCCCAGAGTTTGTTGTACCCTCTTCCCCCCTACGTACAATAACAGAAAATACAGGTGTATAATAAATTACTGGGTATATAAACAGTTGTTTTTTTTTTTCATACCAACCTCAAAGATTTCAAATCCGGCAATATCCAGCACACCAATGAAATGCTGTCTGGGGAGTTTGGTATCGAGTTGCTGGTTGATACGGGTCACCATCCACAGAAACAGCTTCTCATAGATAGACTTGGCAAGTGCATTTACATTTTGGTGCACCTGGATATGAAAAATAAAATAGTTTAATGCTGGTCATCACTAACAAGGTAGACAGATGAAAATGGTAGCAACTGTATGGTAAAACCTACTGTACCTGCTCTGGCGTCTGCCCCTTCGTCACATACTCATTCCCCACCTTCACCCGGGGGTAACAGAGCGCCTTCAGTAAGTCCGCAGAATTCAACCCCATCAGGTACGCCGTTTTATCAGCCACTGGAATACAGAGATGTAGAGCCATTCCAGATAACCAGTGAAAAAAATCATAGTCGATCACATTCAGACTTCCTTTGTGGCATTGGACATAGATAGATAGATAGATAGATAGATAGATAGATAGATAGATAGATAGATAGATAGATAGATAGATAGGATAGATAGATAGATAGATAGATAGAT
>BLSH010069051.1:1576699-1593937 GCA_018402905.1 Glandirana rugosa | reverse complement strand
CAGACATGGTACAGGAGACGGTCAGAGACTGTGGATATGGTACAGGAGACGGTCAGAGACTGTGGACATGGCACAAGAGACTGTAAGAGACTGCATAAATGTGGGGGGGTGGGGTAACAGAGAGAGACAGGGGTGACAGAGAGACAGAGGGGGGTAACAGAGAGGGGTGAGAGAGAGAGGGGGGTCAGAGAGAGAGACCCCTAGACCTGTCTGCAGTCCCTCTAGTGCCCCTATGTCTAATGGTGTGTGTAATGCTCAGTACAGTACCCTGCATGCCAGTAGAATGTCCATGATGGCAAGCAGCTGGCAAGACCTGTTTTCATTCTGGGTGAGGACAGGAGATGCTCTGTTCCTTCCATCGGATCTATGATGTGACATGGAGCGGTCCCTGGCTGCTTGCATTTCCTGCCTGTCCTTGTTCTCTAAGCCCCCGGTTAGTCTGTCTTCTGGGCCTGGGAGCGGTGAGGAGGTTTAAGGAGTACAGGGGTTCCAGGCTCTGGGAGGTGCTGGGGATGCTGTACCTGCTGCTCCTGGCTTCTGCCGCATTCCTTCTCCTGGGCTGCTCGCTCATACTATGTAGACCGGGTGATGTCATCCTGACCACCCCTTGAGGCCTTCGCTCGCTGTCCCGCTCCTCGCACCAGCTGTCACTGGCCCTGCTAAACTGTGTACAGGTGCGAGCAGGGCCCCCCCTTGCCCCTACCTGCGGACGCCCATGGCTGTGACCTATACTGCAGTGTTGTACAGAGAATGCTGAGCCAGTCATGTCAGTCTCTGTGCCAGAGGAGCTTGCACTCTAATGTCACCACCACAGTCACACATTATTATCACTAGAATGGGTTGCCCTGTGAATTCCAATGTCGCCCTGCTACTTTTCGAGCGACAAGCTACGCGCGATTTTGAAAGGTGCAGTTTGCTTGCAATTGCAGGGCGAAACGCATTGGTAGCGTGGCCTGGTCGGAGCCCGGGCATGAGGCTGTCACATACTGTCTTACACTGGGTTTGCAGCCACTTGCACCTTATGGGACACTGAAAAGGGACCAAGGTGACCAAACACTACGAATTTTGGCCAATTCCTAAAATTCGCTCAGTTGGTGACTGAATCTGCCGCTCCCGGGCCAAAATCCCTGAAAAAGCGAAGGAGCTGTTCCAACAATTATCAGTTGAATTGCAGCTCCATCAGCGCAGATACAGAGCTGTGCGGGTATTTTGACAGCTGGGGGAGTCTGGCTGTCAGGATACAATAAGCGCAGCGTGAGATTCGTTCCTCCCCGGCCGCAGGCTCCATGAAAAGGAAATGTCAGAGTTTGGCCAGCCTGAGTTAAATATTACATTTTTTTCTAAAGGTCACAAATATTTAGGTCCTTTAAAGTGGAACGAAACTCTATCAATCAACATGAACTATAATAACCCTTATGCTGCTAGCATTAGTATATAGATACAGTAGGAAGGTATATTATATTTACTTGCTTTAAACTTTTTACCATTTCTTCAGTTGCTTCCTGGTTTCTATCCTGGGCCAAGATGATGTCATACATCCCAGGGGTCTTCATGGGCATTTTTTCCTTTCATCTGGAGGAGGGGTTTTCCCAGCTATGCACATACTGTATACGTATTGTGGTTGGCGTGGTGGTTATGTTGCTTCAGTTACAGTGAGGGGAAAAAAGTATTTGATCCCCTGCTGATTTTGTATATTTGCCCAACTGACAAAGAAATGATCAGTCTGTCATTTTAACCAGTTCCCGACCGGCTACCGCATTTTTACTGCAGCAATGTGGCGCTGTCTCACGAATCGCCGTAAATAAGCGGCGATTAGCGGACGTACAGCTATGGGAAAAGAGCGCACGCTCTCAGGCCCGCCGCACTCTGGAGGAGTGTGCCCGCGGCTCAGGCAGACCCGATGTCCGCCGGCGAGCCGGGATGACCTGCCAGAGGGAAAGAACGGGGAACCGCCAATGTAAACACGGCGTTTCCCCGTTCTGACAGGCGGCATGTAAGAAATCTGCTGATCCCTGTCACTTAGATCTCTTATGCCCCTGACAGCCCAGCCCCCTCACAGTTAGAACACTCCTAGGGAACACAGTTATCCCCTAGATCCCCCCCCCCCCAGGTTAACCCCTTCACTGACATTTATACAGTAATCAGTGGATATTTAAATTTCTGATCGCTGTATAAATGTCATTGGTCCCAAAAAAGTGTCAAAAATGTCCGACATGTCCACTCCAATATCAAAGTCCCGATAAAAATCGCAGAGCGCCGCCATTACTAGTAAGAAAAAAAGTAAATTAATTCTCATGGTTTTTAAACGTGACAACTTTTGCGCAAACCAATCAATTAACGCCGGTTGTGATTTTTTTTTTAACAAAAATATGAGGAAGAATATAAATCAGCCAAAACCGATGACTAAATTAGTTTTTTTTATATATTTTTTTTTTGGATTTGTATTTTAGCAAAAAGTAAGAAATATTGGGGTTTTTTTTTTTGCAAAATTGTCGCTCTTTTTTTGTTTATAGCAGTGATCAGAAATGACGCAGAGGGGATCAAATACCACCAAAAGAAAGCGCTATATGTGCCCCAGACCGAGGGAGAGTGACAGTTATTTTGTGTTTCTTCCATTTGTGAATAATCGCACCAACTGTTGTCGCCCTCTCACCCAGCTGCTTGGTGATGGTTTTGTAGCCCATTCCAGCCTTGTGTAGTTCTACAATCTTTTCCCTGACATCCTTGGACAGCTCTTTGGTCTTGGCCATGGTGGAGAGATTGAAATCTGATTGATCGATTGCTTCTGTGGACTGGTGTCTTTAATACAGGTAACAAGCTGAGATTAGGAGCACTCCTTTAAGAGAGTGCTCCTAATCTCAGCTTGTTACCTATATAGAAGATACCTGGGAACCAGAAATCTTGTTGATTGATAGGGGATCAAATACTTATTTCGCTCATTAAAATGCAAATCAATTTATAACTTTTTTGAAATGCGTTTTCTGGGTATTTTTGTTGTTATTCTGTCTCTCACAGTTAAAATAAACCGACCATTAAAATTATAGACTGATCATTTCTTTGTCAGTGGGCAAACCTACAAAATCAGCAGGGGATCAAATACTTTTTCCCTCACTGTACTTCCTGGTTTCCAGGCTTAGGCAAATGATGTCATACATCTCAGGAGTCTAGGAGGGGTTATCTCAGCTAGGAACACCCTCCTGCCTGTGTTCTATCACTTGAGCCAATTTGTCAAAAAGCCCAATAGCGTAATTTCCAGCAGTTACTGCTTATGCGCCCGTGTCCAACTGCGCATGCGTCCCTCCCCCTGTGATTCTGCTACGGAAGTGATGTTAAGGACATTCACTCGCTCGGCTTCCCGACATTATTATAACAAACTCTGTGTCTATGTGGAAATTGGGGAATGACATTGGACACACCAGAAATTACGCAATTGGACTTGACAAATTGGCTAAAGTGACAAGACACCTGCATGCCTGAGCTAAGGGCAGATAGTGTCCAGGAAGTAAATGCTACATGTATCATTTGCCCTTACCCAAGATGGCTGCAGCTAGAAATGCTAGGGGGGGAGGGTATTCAAAGTGATTTATCAACACAATAAAGCATGGAGACATGGATGGATGGGTGAGTTTGTTTGACTATTAAACATTAATCAAACAGCATTTATAGTTAGAACTGCACAGGTACAGTTAAAGCGATTTTATATTAACCAGTTAACGACCGCCCTATAGCTGATTTACTGCTACAGGGCAGCTGATCTGTGCAGAATCACATAAATATATGTGATTCTGCACTTCTGGGTAGGGGGCGCACCGCTTCTGCTATGATCAGTCACAGCAGAAGCCAATCAGAGTCAGTGCCGGCCAATAGATGACTGCTGGTACCCGCTGATCGGCGAGGAGAGACACAGGATGGAGCTCTGCAAATGTAAACAAGGCAGAGCTCTGTCCTGACAGCAGAGATGTGCTGGATTTTCTTTCCCTGCTGGATTTTCTTTCCCTGCAAAGCAGGGAAAGAAAATCTATCATATCCCTTAATAAAAGTCCCTCACATAGGACACATAAACACTGGCTAGGCACACATTAAACCCCTTTGATTGTCCTATATGTTTAACCCCTTCCCAGCCGTGTCATTAGTACGGTGACACTGCATATGTTTAGCACTGATCACTGGATTAGTGTCACTGGTTCCCACAAAGTGTCAAACGTGTCAGAGACTCCTGTGAACTTACCGATGGAATCTCCACCCTGCTGGTGCATCTCCCTGGATTATCAGGAACTCCGGAGCGGCCCCTCTCACAGCGATCCTGCCAGGCATTCATACCATTCTGCACTCCAGAGCTTCCTGTCTGCTCTATCAGGGGCCACGAGTCAGATACGTAACGGAGGCCTTCCTCTGCATAATCGGGCTCATCTACCAGGTACATGGAACGTGACAGGAATGACTTGTAGACTACAGTCCACAAACGGTCACCATCAAATGTAACTGAACATGAGCAGTTCTGCAAAGAAGAGCGGGCAAATATTGCAATGTCTAGATGTGCAAAGTTAGTAGAGACCTCCCAACAGACTGAAGGCTGGAATTAAAGCAAAAGGCGATCCAACAAAATACTGACACAAGGGGGTGCTCCTTTCTCCAACTCAGTGATTCTGCTTTTGATTTTTTTTTTTTTTCTGACATGTTGGTGTTCTATATTTTACTTGGATGTTATAAGTTGCACTGAGTAGATACAGCTGGATAAAACAAAAACTGTCTTCGTTTCAGGCTGCAAAGCAACAAAATATGATTATTTTAAAGGGGGGGGTAATTCTTTTCTATACCCACTGTATATGAATGATTATCATTGGAAAACACGGGGAGCGACTTGTTATGTGACTTTGATGTCCAAAGTTGCATGACAAGTCGTACAAGTGGAGGCCATTTGTGAGCTGTGATGCCTGGACACAAACTGACTAATCTTTATGAGCTCTCATTGTATGAATTAAGGGTAACCCCTCTCTTCATTCGTTTCCTGGAAGGAGGGCCGGCCCTACCATGGGTCCCAGTGAGTCCATTGGACCCAGGCAGCACTTTGAGAGGGGCAGCAAATAGAACCATGGCCACCTCTCCTTCTCTTCTATTTACCCAGCAAATTGGCAACCAAGATTTTTTTTGTCCAGCAGTTTTGTGTGTCCTGACGACAACTGCCCCCTGGGCTGCTCTGCCTAGCCTAGCCCATCCCTATACTGCTCTAGCCTGTCTATATACTACCCTAGCCTGTCTATATACTACCTTAGCCTGTCCATATACTACCCTAGCCTGTCCATATACTACCCTAGCCTGTCCATATACTACCCTAGCCTGTCAATATACTACCCTAGCCTGTCTATATACTACCTTAGCCTATCTATATACTACCCTAGCCTGTCTATCTACTACCCTAGCCTGTCTATCTACTACCCTAGCCTGTCTATATACTACCCTAGCCTGTCCATATACTACCCTAGCCTGTCAATATACTACCCTAGCCTGTCTATCTACTACCCTAGCCTGTCTATATACTACCCTAGCCTGTGTATATAATACTCTGGCCTGTCTATATACTACCCTATCCTGTCTATATACTACCCTAGCCTGTCTATATAATATTCTGGCCTGTCTATATACTACCCTAGCCTGTCTATATACTACCCTAGCCATTCTATAAAATACTGTAGCCTGCCCCTATACTGCCCTAGCCCTCCCCTTGGAATTGAACATAATGGTATATCATATAATTTTCCATACAGACAAGGTGTGGTGCTGTTGCACGTAAATCTGACTTTGTGATCAATTTAATTTTAGTTTTAATTATCATGATATAAAATAATGAATGCGAGGGCCTTTTGGTGGGTGGGATTTTTTTTGGGGGGGTGGGGGCAGCATTTAATTCTTGGACCCAGGCAGCACAATGTTTTGGGCCAGCCCTGCCTGGAAGGTTCAGCCTATGAGGGATTCTGGAAGCGGTGGCTGGTTCATAAGGGGCGCAGGGACACTGCCCCCTAATCTCCATGCGCCACCCCCTAATCTCCATGTGGGGCGCAGGACTCAGTTTTTATTTAAGCACATGATTACAGCCTGAGGCTCTAATTGGCAAAAAAAATGGTTGGGCCCCAATCCCACCCACTTGTGACATTAGCCAATCAATATTCACTATTGTCTTCCGGCTTCTCCTCCCGGGCAATCAGGACAGGAGGTAGATCTTAAGACCGGAGAAGCCGGAGAAACTGCGACCTGGATGGGGTAAGTGCAGACCTGGAGGGGGGGTTTGTTTGCCGCCCCCCCCTCAAAAATGGAGCACCAGCCACCACTGGATTCCGGGCAGCTGCAATCCCACCGTTTCAGCAAATAGACCCCATTAGGTGGGTCTCAGGGGTACATACACAGTAATGACAACACATTACATTTTTGTTGCAATGTTTCCACATTTCCTGTGTGTTTTCTGTTTTCCACAATGCACTTCTTATCATAAGTAGGGATAAGCTAAGGTTCAGGCTGAACTCAGTCCAAGCCCCATAGGAGACTGTCACATGATAGCAAACTCGCAGGCTCAATCAGCTGAGTCCGTGGAAATATGTAGTCCTACAGTGCTGTGCAAAAGTTTTAGGCAGGTGCAAAAAAAAATGCTGTAAATGAAGAATGCTTTCAGAAAGTGTTAATAGTTTATTTTTATCAATTAACAAAATTGGAAAGTGAAGAGAAGAGAAATTTAAATCAAATCAATATTTGGGGTGGCCACCCTTTTCCTTCAAACCGGCATCAGTTCTTCTAGGTACACTTGCACACAGTTTTTGAAGGAACTCGGCAGGTAGGTTGTTCCAACATCTTGGAGAACTAAGCACAGATCTTATGTGGATGTCAGCAACCTCAGATCCTTCTGTCACTTCACGTAATCCCAGACAGACTCCATGATGGTGAGATCAGGGCTCTGTGGAGGCCAAACCATCAGTTCCGGAACAACCTGTTCTTCTTTATGTGGCGCCCTCTACTGGTAGGTAGGTGCTTGGAGATAGGTTTTTGTGTAGGTGAGGTAAATTAAGTCAGTCCTGATTTATGTGCAGGCCGGATTGTTTTGATTTTGGGCAGGGGAGTGGCCCAGGGAGGACTGGTAGCTGCAGTTATTGACACTCCTTGGTAACCCCTCCTTTCAGGCTCAGAATTATCTGGAAGAAAGGGTGGGGAAAAGGAGGTGGAATTGCTTGAGGAGCCCTTACCAATCTTCAACCTGGATTGGCAGGGGGGCAGGCCTCCTTAAATACCTTGGATCAACTCAGTCTGGGAGAAGAGTTCAGGTGGAAGAGCTGGAGATGTAGCAGAGGTTGCTGAGGCCCTGAGGGAGTCCCCAGTCTGGGGGGGGGAGGGGTGACCTTGGATCTGGAGGCTCGGGAAGTGGAAAGAACCCCTCTTACAACCCATGGAGGAGTTCTGACCAAGGGATTAGGAGAGCAAAGGAGAATGCTACAGGAAAAAAAGGCCCTGTAAAGCATCCACCGGTGTCAGTGAGTGACACACCCTGGCAAGCAGGAAGAGTTACACCAGAGCAGGCTGGGAGGATGCAGTGGACAGTCTGAGAAGGTTACAGGAGCCAGTAAGGGAAGTGGTGTCACTGGGCAGTGGAGCAGACCGGGGCAGCCAGGAAGGCTGATGGGGCCTGGAAGAGGATGAGCTGGGAGCAGTAGTCCATCAACTCTAGCTAGCGCAAATGTACTTTGCTACACTCTGGGGGCCCGCGGTCCCTGCCTGTAATGGGCGGTTCGGAGGTCTTGCTAACATAATCGCAGGCCTCACCACGTGCTAGCTAGGCCGGAATCAAGTATGTGCAGGAGAGAGGAACCAGGAGTAAAGGGTTAACTGAAGCTAGTGATGTGCTGGAGAAAGAAGTCTAAATAAGAAGGTGTATATAGAAGGTCCTGTTCAAGTTTGATCTACTAGGTATCCCATAATCACCCCTACCCCATTCCAAGTTTAATCCCCTAATAAATAACAAAAAAAAACAAAGTACCGGCCTGTTCCGTGACTCCAGATGAAAGGAAATGTGTGACTGAGGGCAAAGTGACAGGTGGACCACTGCATTCAGCAACCCCCAAGGGGGCAATGGCTACATTTACACTAAAGATAGTTCTTAATAACATTGGCTGTATGTTTGGGGTGGTTGTCCTGCGGCAGAATAAAGTTGGGGCCAATCACACGCCTCCTTGATGGTATGGCATGATGGATAAATATCTGCCTGTATTTCTCAGCATTGAGGACACCAATGATCCTGAACAAATCTCCACTCCATTTGCAGAAATGCAGACCCAATCTTGCAAGGAGCCTCCACCACGTGTTACAGTGTCCTGCAGACACTCATTATTGCTCTCCAGCCCTTTGTCAACATACTGGGGCTGATTTACTAAAGCTTGAAAGTGCAAAATTTGGTGCAGCTCTGCACAGAAACCAATCAGCTTCAAGGTTTTATTGTCAAAGCTTGGATTGAACAAGCTGAGGTTAGAAGCTGATTGGCTAGCATGCACAGCTGCACCGTTTTTTGCACTCTCCAGCTTTAGTAAATCAGGCAGTGGGCCTCTTGCTACAGCCAAATATTTCATATTTTCACTCATCAGTCCAGAGCACCTGCTGCTATTGTTCTGCAACCCAGTTCATGTGTTTTCCTGCATAGTATGTGGAAACAAGGCTTAGTAACTCAACTATTCAAAAACATAGGAACTGGGGTGCAGAAAAATGGCAGAAGGTGCTCTGGACTGATGAGTCCTAAAGCGACACTTGCATTGTAATACCAGGTTGCTCTATGTCAGTGAGAACCACTGCTCTATGTGCAGAGGCTTGGTTGTAAATACTGTGTGTGTAAGATTGCATTTTGTGGCTGTGCCTCCGTGTTTTCTGTGTTGCAGCAGTTGGCTGATAGACAACAAGATGGCCAATCTGATTGCATGCAGATTAGTGTCTGTGTGTCAGAAGAACGATTCGCAGAAGGATTGGCACACCTGCAAATGCCCAGCAAAACTGAAGATTGGCACATACAAATTTGCCGTTGGCACTTAGAAATTTGCCAATGCAAATGTGCATGCGTGCACAGGCAAAAATGGGCGCGAGGATTCATGTGCCAGTGCGCATGCGTGACAGATTCTGGCACCCAGTTGCCTATTTAAAGCCAGCAGCATGAGCCATTAGTTGCTGGATGATCTTCAGCCCACCCCCCTCCACCCCAGTGAGTTCCTGTGTTCCTGTTTCTGATATTATTGGGTTTCCTGTTACCGTCCTGGCTTGCCTTTGACCTGTCTTGTCTGCATTCCTGGCTTTGACCTTTGGCTTGTTCTTGCGACTCCGCTTTTGCCTGCTGAACCGTGTATGACCTCTGGCTCGCTCTTCTGACTCCGCTTCTGTCTGAATACCAGTGTATAACCCCGGCTGACTCTTGACTCTGCTTGTTGCATTACTCCTGGCTGACCTTCCAGGCATGACTTCTGTCCTGGCTCCTGACTCTGCTCCTGGCGCTCCCATCTGCCATGTCTCACCTGGTACTCCTGTGGGATTCCTACCCAGCAGTGCATCCTGCTCGTCAGCCGCCATCCAGCGGACATCCCATCAGCCTGTCGCAGCTAGCAACCCCTGCTTCTCTGAGCATAGCACTCCCTGTTACCACCTTCATGGGGCGCTCTGCCCTTAGCCACAAGGGAAGCCCTCTCAGTACTTTGGCCACCAACCAGGTATGTGGCAATGTGTGTGGAAGCCATCATATCTGCCTTAGACAGAGACAGCAACAGGGAGAGGGAACATTATCTGGTGGAGAATTAATCACTGCCAATTAAAAAACATGGAAGATTTGCCTGCAGTGAATGTTTGCTGAATGTCAGATTCCCTGCTTTAGAAATATGCCCCTTAGAGCAGTGGTTCACAAAACTATTGAAACCACTTCCTAAAGCTTATGTGCCCAACAGTAAAAAAAAAATTTTTATACTCACATAATAACAGTATGGGGATACAAAAAAAAAGAAAAAAAAGTATATATATGTATACAAATGCCCCTGATGGTGTCATGTATGATGAAACGCGTAGGGAGCCAGGCACACATGCTACCATGCACGTGCAACCGGTTGTCAGCCATCTTTGATGTTGGAGGAAGACCTTTCTCTGGCATTTTGAGAAATGCTTTCTGAATTTTGATGTAATGTAAGTACATTTCTTTCAATTCAATTTTAAATGCTTTGCAATGTTACGCTATGTAGAGCATTCTTTATTACATGCACTCTACGGAATATCTTGATCCATTGGGTTGAGCTGGATGACTGAGGACTCGGAGTCTCTGTTGTGGTTGTGGTATAACTATTACAATACAATACATTCCTGGGCTTTATATGAACATTACGCTCTTCCATGATGAAGGTCTCTCTATTGTTTTTGCTAGTTTGTTGACCACTCTAGTGAGGGGGTCACAGGCATTCTGGTAAGCCTTGCATGTGAGTGGACGGTGTCCCCTTGGCTATCCTAGAAGTTTTCCATCTCCATAATGGCTTGTGGGACTGCAATTTTTGACTGCTCATATCAGTCATCTTTCTTCTTGGTTTTGGATATTTTGAGGACATTCTTTTGTCTATTTAGTCACTGTTTTCACTGTACACATCTTTAGGTTAAGGGGCTCTTCAGCAGACTTGGGGGCCCTTTAGGGGATGAGGTTTCTGGAGGGAGCTGGGTGCAACTGTGGTGGAAGGGGTCTTTGGAGGGGGGGCACTGGGGGGGTTAGGGGGGCACAGTGGGACACTGTTGGGGCTCTAGGGGGGGCTGGAGGCTCTGCAGTAAGCTAGGGGGCACTACGGGGGGCTGGGGGGCACTATGGGAGATTGGCGGGCATTGTTCAAACAGAGCTTTTTAGGGGTCGTACGGCACTGTTTGAGGTTGGGAGTCACTGAGGGCTATTACGGGAGGCTGGATGGAACTATGTGAGCTGGGAAGCATTGTGGGAAATTAGAGGTCGGCAGATAGCTGGAGGACTGGGAGGAGAAAGGCCACAGCCTTGTAGCGGGCTTTGGCCCGGTGGTTGAGAAGCACTGCTTTAGAGTGCACCGGGTTGTATGCAAAATGTGTATCTGCCTGTGTAGATCTACAGGCAGATGCCCGCGATACATGTTTCACAGTCTAGCTCCTCAAAACAAACTCTTTCCTCGTCATTTTCCCACCAAACCAAGGATCTCATTCTGGTTAGCATTGGCTGTTCTATTGTCTAAATCAGTAGTCTCCAAACCACGGCCCTTTGCTTGCCTTTATGTGCCCTTGGGGCACTTTTCCTCCCACTGATGCAAGACACTATTTCTCCCACTCATACCAATAATGGGGTATAATTCCTGCTACTGACACCAACAATAGGGCACTATTTCTCCCAATGACACCAACGATGGGTCACTATTGCTTCCCTTAATGCCAAGGATGCACTAATAATTAAATAGTAAATAGGACACAATCAGAGGTGGATCTTGTTCTGGTTAGCAATGGCTGCTCTATTGTCTAAAACAGTGTTCCCCAACCCAGTCCTCAAGGCCCATCAACAGGTCATGTTTTCAGGATTTCCCTCAGATGAATCAGCTGTGGTAATTACTAAGGCAGTGAAACTGATCAAATCACCTGTGCAAAATAATGGAAATCCTGAAAACATGACCTGTTGGTGGGCCTTGAGGACAGGGTTGGGGAACACTGGTCTAAAACACATGTGTCAAACACAAGGCTCAGGGGTAAATCTGGCCCTCCAGGCCCTCGCACCTCTCCTGAAGCTGTGGCATCCTCCTTGTATCTGCTCCCACCTTGTCTCAGCAGTTAGCAGCAGAGAGGAGTACAAAACTCCTTCTACAGATCCTACACCTCTCTGTGCACCCACAGCACTCCCTTGTCTCCACCTCAGCAGACTCCAGCCCTCCTCTGGTCCTCATCCAGACTCTGCACTTTCTGCTTGCCAGCTCTGTCCCCAGCTTTTTCCCTGCAGCAGCACAAGAAAAAGGGGGGGGGGGGTGCACTGTATTCTAAGGGAGGGTGGAGGAATCTTGACTTCTAATGATTGGGTGGGGGGGGCTCTTGACATCTGATGTAAGGAGGTGTGGGGTGCTCTGGACATATAGTCTTACAGATACATCTGGCCCTTTGAGAGCAACCATAATGCTGATGGGGCCAGTGATAAAATTGAGTCTAAAACCATCAGAAGTAGGACGTAGTAGGAGGTGGATCTTGTTCTGGTTAGCAATGGTTGCTTTATTGTCAGAAGTTGGGCATAGTCAGAGGTGGCCTCATTTACTGCCAAAGGCAAATGCCTTTCTGAGAACTATTTTTGAATCCAAATGGTCAGGGCCGGCCCTATCATGGGTCCCAATGGGTCCATTGGACCCAGGCAGCAGTTTCCGAGGGGCAACAAATTGAACCACAGCCGCTTCTCTTCTTTTATTTACCAAGCAATTTGACAACCAAGGTTTATTTTTCAGCAGTTTTCTGTGTCATAATAACTGCCCCCCAGGGCCACTCTCCCTGCCCCTATACTACCCTAGCCCACCCCTATACTGCCCTAGCCTGTCTATATACTGCCATAGCCTGCCCCTATACTGCCCTAGCCTGTCTATATACTGCCATAGCCTGCCCCTATACTGCCCTAGCCCACCCCTATACTGCCCTAGCCTGTCTATATACTGCCATAGCCTGTCTATATACCATCCTAGCCTGCCCCTATACTGCCCTAGACCAGCCCATAATGGTATGTCATATAATTTTGCATATAGACAAGGTGCTGTTGTATGTAAATCTGACTTCCTGATAAATTAAATTTTAGCTTTAATTATGATGATATAAAATAATGCATGTGGGGGCCTTTTGGTGGGTGTGATTTTTTTTTTTGGGGGGGAGTAGCTTTTCATTCTTGGTCCCAGGCAGCACAATGTCTTGGGCCAGCCCTGCAAATGGTACGTTTAAAAAGAAGCTACACAAAGAAGAATGCTTAATGCCTGCATTTTGTTTTGTTTTTTGTTTTCTTTGCACAGAGTTCCACTTTAATTGGTTAATTGGTGACCTTCCTCTATCCAAGTAGACTATGAAATAATACACAAAGTATGAAGGCCGAACACGGCCCATGTAAGGCAGAGCAATCCAGAACACAAATATGTCTTCATAAGCTATATGCAGCGAACCCCATGACCAGCCTGAGCCACGGATATAACCCACTTGAGCCTCTCTAACACTGCTCAGAGTTCCTTGACATTTGTCCCTTAATTCTTCTCCACCTGGTACAAATAGCACATGCCATCTCTATAAATGTTCAGAGCTCCTCCGAGGAGACAGCAGGAGGAATGACCACCACTTGCCAGACACAGGACAATGGGTGCATGCCAGCTGCCAAGAAAGTCCGACCAACCAGCGTTAATCCACAAAGGATTATCCAGTCCAGAATATAAAATTGCATTTCCTTGTGGAGACTGCAGGAGTTCTACTACACCAGGGGACCATTTACTCTGGTCCCTGCACCACAGGAGCTGACAATCTAATCGTCCCCCAACAGTCACACAATATTATCACATTTATATTGCTCTGACATATTCCACAGTGGTGTACAGAGAACACTGAACCAGTCACATCTGTCTCTGAACCAGAGGAGCTAACACTCTAATGTCACAATCACAGTCACACAATATTATTGTAGTTTATAAAGCTCTGACATATTCCATGGTGCAGTGCCTGCACCAGAGGAGCTTGCACACTAATCACCACAGTCACATACTATTATTATTATACATTTATATAGCACTAGACATATTGTGCAGTGCTGTACAGAGAACACTGAGCTTTTTAGATTAGTCTCTGTACCAGAGGAGCTTACACTCTAATGTCCCACCACAGGCACAAACTATTATTATGCATTTATATAGCTCTGATATATTCCATAGTGCTGTACAGAGACCACTGATCCAGTCAAATCAGTCTTTGCGGGGACTGATGCCACCACATCCCCTTTGGACTTTCTCAGCGGCCTCCAGCTTCGAGCTTTTCTGCGGAAATGTCTCTGGACACCAGGCATTCCTAGGCCACTCACAGTACTTGAGCAGGTGTACCGTAGGGGGGAACTGCTTCGCCATGGCCTTTCCATGCTGTACACCGCCCTGACTCAGCCTCCGGAGGGCTTCACGCCTCTGTTTCTCATTAAATGGGACGAGGATCTAGGCCTTCACCTCACGGGCCCGGAGTGGGAGAAAATATTGCATTTTGCCCATAAGTCTTCCATTGCCACTAGAATCCAGGAGATGTGCTACAAAATCTTGAGCAGATGGTAGAGAGTACCTTCGGTTCCCCACCGTTTATTCCCCCAGACCACCAATCTGTGCTGGCGATGTGGCAGAGAGGAGGGCACGATGCTCCATATTTTTTTGGAGTTGCCCCAAGCTGAAACATTTTTGGCAGGGGGTGATTCGCATTATCAAACACTTGACGAGTGTCGACCTCGAGGATAAGCCGGCGGCCTGTCTTCTCCATCTTTCCGAGCGCCCGATTAAAAAATACAAAACCTCACTCACCATACAGCTCCTAAATGCGGCCAAGGCCTGCGTCCCCCTCTGCTGGAAATCTGAGCACCCTCCCTCTCTGGCGCTGTGGTTCTCCAAAGTTAATGAGCTAAGAGACATGGAAGACCTCACTGCTACCCTGCATAACAAAGTAGAGATCTTTCGAGAGACTTGGAGACCTTGGCAGCACTTTGTCTTTACAGGTGCCTACCTCGCGGCGATTCCGCACTAGAGCCGTCACTGGGTGGTGTCCTGGGGGGCATGGGGCGCGCGGTTATCTGCTTCTCTTCTATGTCTTAGATGTTTCCCTATGTCTTCTACCAACTTCCTGCTTGTTCACCCTATGGTGGTTTTTACCTTTTTCATTCCCCCCCCCCCTTTTTTTTTTTTTTTTTCTCTTATCTGTACCCGCTGTATCCACTTTTATATTTTTATTTGGATGTTTTCTGTAGACAATTCTACATCTCTGGTCTACAAGGTAGCTAGTCTGCTTCCACTCTCAGTCTGACAGGCATCCAGGGGAGGGCTGGGCCAGGGGGCAGGGTGGCAATTGCCCCCCAGGTCACCCTAACCTACATTCAAAATGGCTAACAGCCGCTGCCCGCTCACACTTTTTTCTTCTTGTGGAGGAAGGAAGTAGGGGCCAGTGGCGCAGTCACCAACTAACTGCAGGCAAAGGGGGGTCGCCCAGGGCCGGCCCTACCATGGATCCCGCTAGGCCCATTGGGCTGCCTAGGGGGGTATTGCTGGATTACACAGGTGGGCATGGATGGTGAGCTGATTGACTGGTTCAGTGTGCCACTTGACTGGACTTGCCCCCCAGGCCTAAGGCTGCCAGCCCTCCCCTGCAGGCATCCCACGATTTTGCTCCTTTATCGAGCTTCCTGCCCATCTAGCTTTTTATTACATTAATGTCAGTTGGACGTGGATGCTTTCTCTTTAGGATGACCAGCCGGACACACGGTTCTCTGCCCTAAACTTTGTATGCGTTCTTTTTATTTTTTTTTTAAATACTGAGAAATGCAAAATCTTTCTTGCTATTTGTTTTGACAAACGCTCTGAAAGACGGGATGGTCAGACTGGTAGATATTGTTTTTTGAATATTGTTTCAGTTACCAGTTGCAGCATGTAACTTTCAATCGCAATTGCTTCTCTGATGATGATACTATTGCGTTTTTGTTTTGTTTTTCTTTGACCTGGTTATCGCTGATCCTGCCAATCTAAGATTTGCTTCTCTGCACGTAAAATTGTTATTGCTCGTATAGTTGCTTGTACCATGTTAACTTTTGTGACAAATAAAGGAATTAAAAAAAAAAAAAAAATCAGTCTTTGCACCAAGGGAGCTTACACTCTAATGTCACACCACCGCAGCCACACTTTATTATATTACATTTACAGTATATAGATCTGACATATACCGTAGTGCTGTACAGAGAACTCTGAGCCAGTCACATCAGTCTCTGCACCAAGGGAACTTACAGTCTAATGTCCCACCACAGTCACACACTATTGTTATTATACATTTATATAGCTCTGATATATTCCACAGTGCTGTACAGAGAACACTGAGCAGCCACATCAATCTCTGCACCAGGTGAGCTTACACTCTGATGTCACACCACCACAGCCACACATTATAATTAATATACATTTATATAGCTCTGACATATACTGTAGTGCTGTACAGAGAACAGTCATATCAGTCTCTGCACCAGGGGAGCTTACACTCTAATGTCCCCCCACAGTTACACACTGTTCCTAATGCTGAGTTGCCCTGAAGCAGAAAGTGATCTATGAATAGTAGACATACAGAAAATATTAGTATATATGTGAATATCAGGGTAGAGGTAGTATTCAGAGATATCGGTCTCTGGAGTTCTCTGCGCAGTACATTGCTCGGGATAAGCAGCTCACATGCTTCAGTTAATTTGATGCTGTCATTGCAGTAGAGGTGGAATTGGACACCAAGAAGAGAGTCAGAGGTTAAGCAAGCTGTCTGCTCTCCATTTCCTTCCTGGAGGTGATAAAGAGACAGATCTGAACGTAGCACTTTATTAGAAAACAATCTGATGAAATGTCACTTATAACCCTGAGAGAGCCATATACATAACTAGAATACAGCGTGCACTGCCCGGGATGCAGAGGAAGGTCCTGGATTGTACTAAAATATGATCCGACCAGAAGGGAACAGGACGAAATATTCCAATCTGGAGATTGGCTCTTCCATCCTGAGATTATGTGCAGAGATCACCTAGATGTGATATATTCTTATCTCCTGAAATACTCTGCACTGCTGAATGTCTCTGCTCCTTCCTCTATAACTCTCCTCTCCTGAAATACTCTGCTCTGCTGGAGGACTCGGCTCCTTCCTCTATAACTCTCCTCTCCTGAAATCCTCTGCACTGCTGGAGGACTCTGCTCCTTCCTCTATAACTCTCCTCTCCTGAAATACTCTGCACTGCTGGAGGACTCTGCTCCTTCCTCTATAACTCTCCTCTCCTGAAATACTCTGCTCTGCTGGAAGACTCTGCTCCTTCCTCTATAACTGTCCTCTCCTGAAATACTCTGCTCTGCTGGAGACTCTGCTCCTTCCTCTATAACTCTCCTCTCCTGAAATAAGAAGGTCGTCTCGTCTCATAAAGTCCTCTCCTCTCAATATCTCCTTCCTCGTCTCAGGAGGTCGTCACGTCTCATAAAGTCC
>BLSH010069051.1:1510988-1528099 GCA_018402905.1 Glandirana rugosa | reverse complement strand
CTCTGCACTTTCTCCAGTTCCCCGATATCCTTTTTGAGAACTGGTGCCCAAAACTGAACTGCATATTCCAGATGATTTGTACAGGGGGGCAAAATAATGTCTCTATCTCTGCAGTCCATACCTCTCTTAATACAAGAAAGGATTTTGGTTGCTTTGGAAACCGCAGCTTGGCATTGCATGCTATTATTAAGCTTATGATCTACCAACACCCCCAGATCCTTCTCCACTATGGATTCCCCCAGTTGTACTCCCCCTAGTATGTACGATGCATGCATATTCTTAGCTCCCAGGTGCATAACTTTACATTTATCAACATTAAACCTCATTTGCCACACAGTCGCCCAATTAGACAGCGCATTGAGGTTGGCTTGTAAGTTGGAGACATTCTGTAAGGACGTTATTCCACTGCATAGCTTGGTGTCATCTGCAAACACTGAAATGGTACTTTTAATCCCAGACCCGATATCATTTATAAATATATTGAAAAGTAAGGGTCCCAACACTGAACCTTGCGGTACACCACTGATAACCTTAGACCATTCAGAATAAGAATCATTAACCACTACTCTCTGAATTTGGTCTTTTAGACAGTTTTCTATCCATTTACAAATTGATCTTTCCAAGCCTAGACTTTACCTTACACATTAGCCGTGTGTGGGGAACGGTGTCAAACGCTTTCACAAAATCCAAGTATACCACGTCCACAGCCACCCCTCTGTCCAAGGTTTTACTTACCTCCTCATAAAAAGAAATCAGGTTTGTTTGACAACTTCTGTCTTTCATGAATCCATGCTGTCTGTTGCTTAAAATCTTTTTATCCAACAAGAACTCATCTATGTGGTCTTTTATTAAACTCTCCAGTATCTTCCCAGCTATAGAAGTTAAACTAAAAGGTCTATAGTTACTTGGTAAAGACTTTGATCCCTTTTTAAATATGGGCACCACATTGGCCCTACGCCAATCCAGGGGTACTATTCCAGTCATTAAGGAGTCCCTAAAAATGAGATACAATGGCTTTGACATGACAGAGCTCAATTCCTTTAAGGTCCGTGGGTGGATGCCATCTGGTCCAGGTGCTTTATCTACCTTTATTCTGTCTAAATACTTCTGGACCATTTCACTTTTGAGCCATTGTGGATCATTTGTGGCTGTGTCACTACCACCCCATTATGGACATGAGCTCCCCCATGCTCCTTTGTATACACAGAGCTGAAGAAAGTATTTAATAAGTTTGCCTTCTCTTTGTCCCCAGTCACGCACTCTAGATTATTTTGTAAAGGGCCTACATGCTCAGACCTGACCTTTTTACTATTAATATATTTAAAGAATTTTTGGGGGTTTGTCTTACTATCTTTTGCAATCTGTCGTTCGTTGTGAATTTTTGCATCCTTGATTTCCTTTTTACATATTCTGTTAAATTCTTAGTAACATTTAAGAGATGATAATGTTCCCTCATTTTTATATTTTTAAAATGCCCTTTTCTTATCATCTATAACTTTAACTTTGGCCATGAGCCACATGGGTTTTCTTTTTAGCCTTTTAAACTTATTGCCGATGGGAATATACTTTGCAGTGAGTTTGCATAGTTTTTTTTGAAAAATTCCAATTTCTGTTCTGTGTTCATCGATGCCAAAATTCCCTCCCAGTCTAAGTCCTGGAGAGCAGCCCTCACCTTTGTAAAATTTTCTCTCTTAAAATTAAGTGTTTTTATCTTTCCCGTGTGTGTTGCTTGCAGCTTACATTAAATGAAATCATGTTATGGTCACTGTTAACCAGATGTTCTTTTATATGAATATTGGTAATAAGCTCTGCATGGTTTGAGATTATCAGGTCCAGCAAAGCATCATTCCTAGTTGGGGCCTCAATAAACTGGACCATAAAATTGTCCTGTAATAGGTTTATAAATTTTTGCCCTTTAGCTGTCCCAGCAGTGCCATTACTCCAGTTAATTTCCGGGTAGTTAAAATCCCCCATTATTATCACTTTCCCAGCCCTTGCAGCTCTTTCCATCTGTGCAAGGAGGTCTATAACAAACTCCAATGATAACCTTTGTAGTGTGCACACCCATATGCAGATCTACCCATATGGAGTACCAAACTAAACCTTTTTGTGTTGCAGAGGATACCTAAAATCTGACTTGTATCTTAGTGCAGACTTCTGGTAAAAATCAGTCAGCCAATCACACAAGCAGGAAATTACATTTTTGGGGATGTGCCGCACATTGTTCTGCTGCTGGCCAGTTTTACACTGCTGTATCCTCTGTAGTATCTTAATTCTTGTAGTAAAGCCCCAGCCTGTGATCCGTCTCTACTAAATTTAGGCCTAGCCATTAACATTTCCCTACTACTGGCCAGTTTTACACTGTTGTACCCTCTAGTATCTTCATTCTTATAGTAAAGCCCCAGCCTGTGATCTGTCTCTACTAAATTTAGGCCTAGCCATTAACATTTCCCTACTACTGGCCACTTTTACACTGCTGTACCCTCTAGTATCTTCATTCTTATAGTAAAGCCCCAGCCTGTGGGCCTAGTTATTAACCTTGCCCTACTACTGGCCAGTTTTACACTGCTATATTACCTGCGGTCTCCTAATTTCTGTAGTAAAACATCTGCTTGTACTCTTTGTCACTAATACATTTTGGCCTATTATTCTTGATTTAAAACTGTCCTGCTGCTGGCCAGTTTTACACTGCTATATCATCTGTGTTGTAAATCCTAGCCCTTGCTTTGTTTATTTAGTAAATTTGGGTCTAGCCTTGCTTATTAAGAATGTGCTACTGCAGGCCAATTTTACACTGCTGTCATATCTGCGGTCTCTTATGTCTTAAAAGGGAATTCTTTTTATTTTTATTTTAAAGCGAAGTTCCAGCGGTTTTTCTTTTTTTTTTTTAAACACCCCCCTGTTTGCACCTAATCCTATATCAAGTGGCATTATTACTTAATGTAGGTTTTGTAAATGTTATTTATTTAAAAAAAAACTTGTTAGCATTCCCCCCATCAAGCGTGCTCCCATCTTGAGAGTGGGCAGCCGAAGCCCACTGGTGTGTCCTTCCGGGATATCGTGCTGCTGGCTACCCTCCCAATCATGCACATAAACAACATAGTGATGCTACAAGTAACGGCGGCACATTGACTTCTGGGATTGATGACCATCATATTCCAGGAGCCAGTGCGCATTGGGGGGGGGGGGGGTAGTTGATAAAATGGCTAGAGCTCCACTTTAAATCATACTTGCCTAGGTGGATGCAGCATGGGGACCAAAGCTGCATTTGTCCCACGCTGGCTCGAAGACTGAGAACTGAGCGATCAGACATGGCTGATGACTCAGTTCTACAGTCACCGCTGTCTGCTCTGCCCCCTCGCCACGCTCAATGGAGCGCTCAGCTGTGGAGGGGGTGGGAGCAGCTGCTTCAGGCTCTGTGTTTCACTGAGAGGCCGATCCAGGTGCCAGTAAAGGCTTCTGGGTGGATCCCGGCGATATGGTCATTCTTTCTCCAGCCTGGGACCATCTGTTACGTCAGCCGTCAGCAAGCTTCCACAGGAGAAGTGCAGCCAAACTAGCTTTAGGCTTTGCTTCTCCTTTAACGAAGAGGTATCGCCAAAGCTCTTTTGGCCCTGTTTCTCTTGTTGGTCACAGGAGTGCAGAACGAAGTGCACTGTTGTGACCTAAGAGACCACAGATATGGCAGCAGTGTAAAATTGGCCTGCAGTAGCACATTTTTAATAAGCAAGGCTTGGTCCAAATTTACTAAATGGACAAAAGAAAGGGCTAGGTTTTACAACACAGATAATAAAGCAGTGTAAATTTGGCCAGCCGCAGGACAGTTTTAATCCAGAATAATAGGCTAACACGTATTACAGACCGAGTACAAGCAGATGTTTTCCTGCAGAAGTTAAGAGACTGCAGATAATAGAGCTGTGTAAAACCTGTATTCAGCTGACAGCAGGCTAAAATCCCTTGTCGGTGATGTCACACATCCGGTCCAGACTCTTGAGAGATCCTGACTTTTAATGTAGCTGACCGTCTCTCAATGCAGTGCAGAGAGCCAGTGACTGACAGTCATCACCTCTGCTAGCTGAAGACCGAGATCTCAGTGATCAGTATTCTTTGATCCCTCGGTTCTTGTTTTTTTTTACAGGTGGCAGGGGACAGATGCAGCTTCGGATGGAGAGGGGGGGGGGGGTTGCTTTTGGGGTGTGCGGGGTAGGAAGGTTCAGTGATCATGTAACAATTGACCTGCCGGCTACCAATCTTTAGTCCGCATCAAGAGCCTTCTTCCACAGCTCAGTGTTTGTGTTGGGGGCGCACAGTAAGCGCACTCTTAGTACATAAACATCAGCCGCCCAGTGATGCATGTGTGTGTGGTGTGTGAGCATTAAAGCCACCCTATTTGGTCATAAAGAGGTTACATTTTTTTTTGCAATGTCCATGTCCCACAGGTGGTACCCAGCTTCTCCCTGAGAACTAGGAGGTGTGTATGACTATATGGGCCTCCAACTTGGTATGTCCTGGGGGCACGAGAAGGGAATATATACTGGCGGTAGACGTTCAGTTCATTCTACTGGATGTATGAAGACAGACGAGTGCTTGGATCTGCAGGTCCTTTTGAAGCAAACTGCAGTGGGCATTGCAGCAGCAGCAGCAGCAATTCCAGTCACATGTAACCAGGTATTGCCGTGTCCTCTGCAGTGTTTACTCTGTGCTGGAAACCTTATCTGATGTTTGCTCTCCTTGCTGCTTGTGGTTTCATGGCACAGATACTCTAATACTCTGCCAGGCCGGTGTGTGGCTGAGGTCTGCAGATACTCTGTTTTGTAGGCCAGCTTGCTGATGGCCACGGATACTCTATATTACTCTTCCAGGCCAGTGTGTGACTGAGGGCTGCAAACACAATACTTCAATACTCTGCAGGCTGCTGTGTACCATAAATGATTTGCCCTGCCACTCTGTGACTGGGGGCTCTTCCAGGCTGGTGTGTGACCAAAAGCTGCAGGTAATCTATAATAATCCTCTGCCAGGCTGGTGTGTGGATATTCTATAATACTCTTTCAGACCCATGGGTGACCGAGGCGCGGATACTCTAGTACAGCCTTTTTCAATCTTCTTTTTTTTTTTTTTTTTAACTCTTTTTACTGAAAAATTATATTCAGCGTTACATAAATCTGAGTGCTCAACATGAGCGCAAACAGAAACACACATACATGGGTACATTTACAGTGTTCAAATAAAAGGTGTTACAGCACAGGCACATTACAAAACGTCATCTATCCAGTACACAATAAAAAGTAAAAAAATGTTTATCCTCCCCTCCTTGTCACAAAGCCTTAATAATGTTAAAGAGGGCACCATCCAGTATAAAACCCAGCTATCTACTGGAAGCAGTCAAGGTAGAACTACACCAGGGATCCCACACTTTGTTGTACTTGGTCGGACAGCCTCTATGCTGGTAAATAATTTTCTCATAAGGTAATACCTGGTTTACCAGCTGCAGCCACTGCGCTATGGACGTAGGGGTGGGCTGAATTTTTCAATCTTTGTACACCAGAGGAACCCTAAAAAGATTTTCAGGTCTTGGAGAACACTGCCAAAATCAACAGTAAGAAGAATGCTCCTTACATTGGCGGCCAGTGGGAAAAATGTTCCTTACATTGGTGGCCTAGGGTAAGCATGTTCTTCACATTGGTGGCCTGGGGGATGGATGTTCTTACACTGGTGGCCTGGGGGAAGAATGTTCTTTACATTGGTGGCCTGGGGGAAGAATGTTCTTTACATTGGTGGCCTGGGGGAAGAATGTTCTTTACATTGGTGGCCTGGGGGAAGAATGTTCTTTACATTGGTGACCTGGGGGAAGAATGTTCCTTACATTGGTGGCCTGGGTCAAGAATGTTCCTTATATTGGTAGCCTGGGGGAAGAATGTTCCTTACATTGGTAGCCTGGGGGAAGAATGTTCCTTATATTGGTAGCCTGGGGGAAGAATGTTCCTTACATTAGTGGCCTATGGGAAGAATGCCCTTGGTGGTTATAGGGAGGAACGTCCCTTGCATTGGTGGTTATAGGGAGGAACGTCCCTTGCATTGGTGGCCAGAGGGAGGAACGTCCCTTGCATTGGTGGCCAGAGGGAGGAACGTCCCTTGCATTGGTGGCCAGAGGGAGGAACGTCCCTTGCATTGGTGGCCAGTGGGAGGAACGTCCCTTGCATTGGTGGCCAGTGGGAGGAACGTCCCTTGCATTGGTGGCCAGTGGGAGGAACGTCCCTTGCACTGGTGGCCAGTGGGAGGAACGTCCCTTGCATTGGTGGCCAGTGGGAGGAACGTCCCTTGCATTGGTGGCCAGCGGGAAAAATGCCCCCATTTACAGATCATTGGTGTAGTGGTATTGGCCCCAGAACTATACAGGTACCATCAGATGGGTCAAACCACTCAAGCAACCCCTAGCAACCTCCCCGGAGGAATCCTAGGGTTCCACCGAACCTGGTTGAGAATAGCTAATATAGAATATTTTGCCAGGCTGGTGTGTGTCCAAGGCCCACAGATACTCTATAATACTGTGCCAGGCTGGTGTGTGATGGCATAGAATACACTTCCAGACCAATATGTAACTGAGGGCCGCAAATTCGCTCTACCTCTCTTCCAGACCGGTGTGTGATGGAGGGTTACAGATAATCTAAAATAATCCTCTGCCAGGCCGGTGTGTGGCTGAGTGCCATAGATATTCTATAATCCTCTGCCAGGCCATTGTATGACTGCGAGCCGCAGACACTTTATAATACTTTTTTTGAGAGCCCTTTCACACTGATCGCTTTTTTCTTCTGTTTTTGCCTTGCCAAAAGCGGGAGAAAAATGCATGACCAATAATTCCTATAGAAATTTTCACACCAGTGAGTTGCGCTTGTATAAGTCCTGCATGGTGCATGTTCGGTGCAAGGAAAAAAATACACCAAAAATGCACCTCCTCATTAAAATGAACAGCAAATGTGGCAAAAATGCTCATGTGTTTTTATTGCATTTTTCATCGGAGAAGTGTGAAAGAGCCCTTATGGGCCAGTATGTGACTGAGGACGCAGATAATCTATAGTACCCTTGCAGACCAGAAAGTGACTTGGGTTCTGTTCTCACTAGTGCGATGATTGTGACCTACATGCAACTTATTAGACTCTATGGCAAGGATATGCAATTAGCGGACCTCTAGCTGTTGCAAACCTACAAGTCCCATCATGCCTCTGGATATCATGCTTGTGGCTGTCAGAGTCTTGCTATGCCTCATAAGATTTGTAGTTCTGCAACATCTGGAGGTCTACTAATTGCATATCACTGCTCTATGGCATTCAAGTCATCAGCAAGTTGCATCAAAGTAGTGCAGGAACCTTTTTTGGAGTCACTGTAGCTTGAATCGCAGCAAATGGAATGGCTGCCATTAAAATGCATGGTTTTTGACTTGTCATGCGACTTCACATGTCGCAAGACACACTTGTGAGCATGGAGCCTAAGAGCTACAGATTCTCAGGTGTGTGCCTGATATGTTCTAATGCTCTGCCAGGCTGGTGTGTAACTGAGGGCCACAGATTTCTCTAGAGTACTGGTTTGTGACGGGGGCCTGTAGATGGTTTGTGATACTCTGCCTGGCTGAGTGCCGCAGATAGTATAATATTCTGGTCTCGACCGCTGGTGAGCCATAGAGACACAGTACATTTTTGTGGCTTTCCTGTTTTTCCAAGGAAAAGGAAAAAAATCAAATCGTGCTTCTTGAACCTGGGACGTATCTGTGGGATATAGTGAGCCCTTCCAATGGGTGGAATCCATACATGTCCAGCACTTCTCGCTGTAGCAGGACCAAACATGGCCGCCCTGTTCACATTGGGATTTTCAGGGATGCGCGTGTGGTGGCAAACTGTCAAGTTTCTGGGTCTGTAGCAAGAAGCCCCCCATCCTCCTCCCAGCATAGGAGCCGATAATATATGCTAATAATAATAATATTTTAGCTTTTGTTTAGAGGTTTTCGTTGCCATTAATCCTTCTTTCTGTTGCAGATGAAATCAAGACTGAGCTGGAAAGAGAGAAGTAAGTGTTTCCTTAATTTGGTGTACATATAGTTGGGAGAGGGATCCAAAACCCCCAAGGGGTGCGCTGTCGCTGCTGTCAGGGCTTCCATCCTTACCCAGTCTTCCTTCTGGGTTGGCGGGCTCCGGTCCTTTGAGAAAGGCTGGCTTAGACTAATAATGAGGTCTAATCACCAGGTAAGATGTGAACCCAGGATTGGGGGCGTTATCCCACCCAAAGTTCTAAAAAGCATCTGGGCTCCAGGTCCAGGACAGGGCTCATTAACCACTTGACCTCTGGAAGGTTCTCCACCCCCCCTCCCCTTCATGACCAGGCCATCTTTTATTATATGTCGCAAGGCCATATGGCACTGTGTTAATTTAACTGACAATTGCGCGGTCGTGCAACGCTGTACCCAAATAAAATTTATGACCTTTTTTCCCACAAATAGAGCTTTCTTTTAGTGGTATTTGATCACCTCGGCGGGTTTTTATTTAATGCGCTTTAAGCAAAAAAAAAAAAATAAATAGACCGTCAATTTTGAAAATATTTGATAAACACGCTCATCTCTCAAGGGATAAGTGGAAGAAATGCCCACATCCCTAAATGTATCCAAACAGAAAAAAACTCTAGTTGGGATTTTCTAGGGCATTAATTCCACAGAAGAATCAAATTAAATAAGTCTCATATTTTTATTAAATATGAATTAAAAGGGTACATAGACCCAATGGACATAAAGTACAATAATGCATTTGTTGTGTCATAAATACATATACAAAAAAGACCACTTATTGCAACACACTCCTCTGAGTTGAACATGCTACCCAACGAGTTTCGATATCATGCATTGTTCCTCTTCATCAGGGGAAAAGTGGTAATCAATTGTTATCTATAGTAAGCAAGAGAGAACATATAAATATTGACATACAATAAAAAGAATGTGTACAAAATAACACAAATGTGGAATTTAGGTACACCATGGTTACCAACTGTTTGAGAAGTATCATTGGTAAAAAGATCTCCATTTATAGCATTACCTTAGGATGCTCCTCCACCCCCATGGACGGTCCAAGGTTTGCCACAGCACCATCTGTCTCCTGCTTTTTAATGCTATAAATGAAGATCTTTTTACCAACGATACTTCTCAAACGGTTGGTAACCACGGTGTACCTAGATTTCACATTTGTGATATTTTGTACACATTCTTTTTATTGTATGTTTATATTTATATTTTCTCTTGCTTACTATAGATAACAATTAATTGATTACCACTTTTCCCCTGATGAAGAGGAACAATGCATGACCTCGAAATGCGTTGGTAGCACCCTGTTCAACTCAGAGGACTGTGTTGCAATAAGTGGTCTTTTTTTGTATTTATGACACAACCAATGCATTACACAGGGCTCTCTTCAGTAATGTCCGGAGCCGATCGCCGGGTGCTGGCGTCCAGCCACCAGCCTGCACCCGCTGATTGGTTCGTGCTGCAGCCAATCGACGCACAGCTGGGGTGGCGTGGGCGCCCGGCTGTGCTCCCTAGCCCGGCGCGAGGATCACATACTAGGTATGTGATTCCTGTGCAGGAGAGCCGCCGTATATGTACTGTATACAGTCGGCAAGCGGTTAAAGAGGAACTTCAGTTACAAAAAAAAAAAAAAAGTCGCTGCCAACTTTTAATAAAAATACCCTTATCGGCCCCGAGATCCAGCACAACCTTCACTCATGCCGGTGTTCTGTCAAAAGAGCTAACTCGTCAAAATCTCCAATCAAGTCACTTCCCGTGACTCTTCAGCAGCTGTGATTGGAGATTTTGAGGAGTTAACCGTCTTCAGAAAACACTGGCAGTGTATACACTACGGTACACAACAAGTTGGCCATTTTGACAGAACACTGGGTAAGGAGGAAAAAAGGTGTCGCCGCCTTGGAGGTGGCCATTTTGTTGGTTATAATCATCTGGGACTAATAATGTTTACTTATTATAGCGTGTACCGTAGTGTGTACGCTGCCGGTGTTTTCTGAAAGGAGGTAATTCGTTGAAATCTCCAATTACTGATGCTGGAAAGTCACCGGAAGTGACGTGGTTAGAGATTTGGATGAGTTGGCTGTTTTAACAGAACACCGGATCTTTGCCAATCTTCAGGTCCTCGGAGCCTCCACGTTGACTGTGGGAAGCTGACTCTGACTCCGACTCCTTGTGGCTTCCCACCACATGTGCGCTCTCTGAATGGTCCTGCAGTGTCCTGAAACCTGTGACTTGTCCCAGGAGGTTGCAGGCAGTTGGGGGGGTGGGAATGCAAACTAGCTACCCACTCCCGGGGAAAAAAAAAACATCCAATACACGCAGAGGATGGGGGAGGAGGACAATCAGCGGAAATTCCTGTAGTAACATTTAGCTTTAAAGTCATTGTAAAATCTAATTTTTTTTCCCCCATAAAAATAACAAACATGTTATACTTACCTGCTCTGTTGCAGTTGTTTTGCACAGAGTAGCCCGGATCCTCCTCTTGTCAGGTCCCTCTTCAGCTCTCCTGCCTCCTCCCTCCTGTCAAATGCCCCTACAGCAAGCCGCTTGCTATGGGGGCACCCGAGCCGAGTCACAGCTCCGCATGTCCATTCAGACATGGAGCCCCACCCCTCTGTCTCCTAATTGACTGACCAACTTTGATTGATGATAGTGGGAGCCAATGGCGCCACTGCTGTGTCTCCGCCAATCAAGAGGGAGAGTCTCGTACGGCCAAGACACTTGTGAACATCGCTGGTCTGAGATGGGGCTCAGTTAAGTATTGGGGCGGCTGCTGCACACAAAGGGTTTTTTATCTTAACCTATTCCGGACTGGCTTGCGTCGATATCCGCCGGCTACTCACGATTACCTGGCACAAAAGAATAACGGGGAACCGCCGATGTAAACGCCGGTTCCCCATTCTGACGGGGCATGTAAGAGATCTACTGATCCCAATCACTGGGATCAGTTAGATCTCTTATGCCCCTGGCAGCCCAGTCCCCTCACAGAACACACCTAGGGAACACAGTTAACCCCTAGATCTCCCCCTGCAGGTTAACCCCTTCACTGCCAATGACATTTATACAGTAATCGGTGGAAATTTCAATTTCTGATCGCTGCATAAATGTCATTGGTCCCAAAAAAAGTGTCAAACATGTCTGCCCCAATATCACAGTCCCGATAAAAATTTGCAGATCTCCGCCATTACTAGTAAAAAAAAATAAATAAAAAAGTAAAAATGCCTGAACTGAATTCTCATGGTTTGTAAACGATGCAACTTTTGCGCAAACCAATCAATCGCAGATTTTGCTTTTTTTTTTCTTTTACCAAAAACATGAGGAAGAATATATATCGGCCTAAACCGATGAATACATTTGTGTTTTGGTTTTTTTTTTGGATATGTATTTTATTTCTATATATTTTTTTTTTTTTTGCAAAATTGTCGGTTTTTTTGTTTATAGCGGTGGTCAGAAATGACGCAGAGGGGATCAAATACCACCAAAAGAAAGCTCTATTTGTGTGTGGGGGGGACGCAAGTTTAGTTTGGGTACAATGTTGCACGACCGCGCAATTGTCAGTTAAAGCGACGCAGTGCCCAATCGCAAAAAGTGCTCTGGTCCTACAGTGGGAAGTCCTTCTGGTCCATTAAGTGGTTAATGTATAGAATGCATTAAGATTAAAAAAAAAACTTCTGACTTTACAACTCCTTTAGGATGCTGAGAAAACAAAGTCAGTGTTCTCCAGATCAGTCATAAGCCCTGGAGCCCCTCACCAAGTGTAATAGAAATCTGGGTGACCCATACTGTAAACAGTTATATGTGTGTATATATACATACGGTATGATAAAATGTGTGCGTGTCCATTCTAGTGAATTTATGTTTGTGTCCCAGTTACCAGGTAATGTTGTACAGCGTGTGACTCTGAGACGCTGTTTGCACAACGGGTGTGAATATACGGGGTAATTTATCTTTATCTTGTGATGACTTTACTCAAATAAACTCTGGTTTGCAGACTGTTTATATATCTTTGTTATCTTTCCTGCGCCCGCCCGGTATCCGTGTGCTGGGCACTGCCCGCTGTATAAGATAAACATGGAGCAAATACAGTTGCGTCCTTCCTCTGTGTACTTCTTCTATATCTCATCTCCGTCTATATCTCATCCTTCCATTGCAGACATGGACCTGAACCGCTGTCCAAACCAAAATTCATTGAGGCCGACAAGTATTTCCTCCCATTTGAGCTGGCTTGTCAGACAAAGGCCCCCCGCATCGTCAGCACCTCCCTGGACTGCTTACAGGTAATTCTGGGGGTCCTCCATTGTACCCCTGTATTTCTCTATGGAAGATAAATGTGGAAGTTCTTCCAAGATTTAGGTTTTCATTAGGGATGCACCAATACCATTTTTTTTTTTTTTTTAATCAGGTACTCACTGATGCCAAATGCCTGTTTTTTTGTGTGCAGTGGGATTTCAGCCCATACAAAATGAATGGGCTCAAATCACATTGCAAGAGAATCACATGTAATTTGAACAGGAATACAATGCGATTTACCCATGACTAAACTCTGGGGGGGGGGGGGGGGGGGGAGTGAAACATGTTGGGGGCGTGGCCTGGTCGAGTCCAGGCTGAGGTTGCCACTCCATTCTTTCACTGCCACAAGACACCATAGATATGCGACTTCCAGGGCTCACCCTTCCTTTCCTGAACCTGGGTGAACTCAGGCTTGTCATGGTGACTTCAGCCTGGGTTCACACAGGAGCCGTGCAGGAATCGTACTGCATTCCTGTTCAAATCGCATGCGTTTGCACTGCAAATTGAGCCCATTCATTTTGTTTGGGCTCAAATCGCACGAAAAAGGTACCGGTTTTAGGTATCAAGGCATTTGCATGAGTACAAGTACCCGTGCAAAATCTTAGTATCGGCACCAGTATCGGTATTGGTGCAACCCTAGTTTTCATGTAATCACAATCCTCTGTAAAAACCTAATCCTTCTTTCCTTTCCTTTCCTTTTTATTTCTTCTTCATAGTTACATAGTTAGGTTGAAAAAAGACACAAATCCATCTAGTTCAACGAAAACAAAAAAAAAAAAATAGAAAAATTATATATAACCATACAATCCTTCACCCACCGTTGATCCAGAGGAAGGCCAAAAACCCCAGCAAAGCATGGATCCAATTTGCTATAGCGGGGGGAAAATTCCTTCCTGATCCCCCGAGAGGCAATCGGATTCACCCTGGATCAACTTTACCTATAAATGTTAGTACCCAGTTGTATTATTTACATTAAAGAGAGAATCTAGGCCTTTTTTAAAGCAATCTACCGTGCTGGCCAAAACAACCTCTGGAGGGAGTCTATTCCACGTTCTCACATCGCTAACTGGGAAGAAACCTTTCAGGCAGCTTGAGCTTGGCACAGCATTTATCGATACAGGAATAGGAAGCAAGGGTTCAAATGTTACTAAACCCACAACAGTAAAATCAGTCTGTATATGCAGTAAAGCACGCTTGTTATACTCACTGTGGAGCCTAAGGGATTAATCCTCTGCATTGTGTAAAAAGGCTATTTGATCCTGTCTTCTCTGATTATCCCCTTCTTCCTGAGTCCCGAAACCATCTCCTGATAGTACAGAGCCTTGGGGGCACTCTGCACTGTATTGCTATAGTGTGTATTTTTTTTTTTTTCTTGGGAGAGTGCATGTGATAAGCACAGGGCCAATCAGCACTGTCCAGACAGGGTCAGGGGTCCTGCAGCCTCATAGGACAATCAGAGGACACTGAAAACTCCTACAAGCTTTAACCAGACACTGATAGAAGGCACAAGACTGCTATATACTGCTGATGAGAAAAGGTATTTAGCAGTTTATATTTGCTAAAACATTTGCATTTCCATGTTATGTGTACTGTGGGAGAGCATATATAGTGAATGCAGGCTCCTAGGTTTTTTAAACACTTTAATTTCTCTAACTGAGCTTCAGATAGTAGTAGAAACCTGACAGCAGTTTAATCCTTTTCACTCCAACAAAACAGATTTTTTTTTTTTTTGGTTGGATTTTAGGGCCGATTCACACCAGATGCAGGGGGACTGTGTTGGGTGGCTATTCCAGTACAGTCCTACCGCATGGACAAGGCAAAATGCCTTGTCTCCTATGTGCCCAGTTCACACCACTGCTTTGTGATGGTGTGGGTACAATGCGCTGAAAAAAGTAATGCATGCAATACTCTTTTACTTTTTTTTTTTTTCAGCACAGTGCGAGACAACCCACTGCCTCGAATTGTGCGGCTGGCAATTGAACTTTGATGTGTGTGACATCTCAAAGTTTAACTTGTTCTGGTACTGTCCACCGCACTTATACTGCAGCAGGGAGGGCCGGCTGCGCAAAACAACATACCTGTACGTTGTTTGCATCTCCTGGGACTGGGGCGTGCACCGCCAGCTACCTGCTCTCACTGTGATTGGCGGGAGACAATCAGCTTGTATATACAAAATTTCCCAACACACTTCAATTTGCAAATAAATGCAGCAAAATTATTAACCTTAGATGTTGAAACACAAGTTGGAAAGTTATGTATTGCTGTGTGTACTCCTCTGCCTGGAAGGCCTAGTGATGCAATGTGACAAAGATCACCCATGGGAAGCCAAACGGGCGACCTGTGCTACAATCATTTTATCTTTGTTTCCTCCAATTACCCGTAAAAGTGTTACTAAATCCAGGAGCCTGCATTCACTATATCTGGTCTTCCACAGTGCACAGAACACAGAAATGCAATTATTTTAGTAAATATAAACAGCTAAATACCCTTTCCCATCAGCAGTATATAGCAGTCTTGTGACTTATATCAGTATCTGGTTAAAGCTTGTAGGAGGAGATTTTGTTCTTCCCTGACTTTCATATGAGGCTGCCGGTCCCCTGACCCTTTGGACAATGCTGATTGCCCCATTGCTGATCACATGCACTCTCAATACACACCAAACTGAGCATGTGCAGTGTGCCCCTGAGTCTCTGTACTATCAGGAAATGGACTGGGGACAGAAAAAGAAAGGGGAGGATCAGAGAAGACAGGGTCAAAACAGCCTTTTTACACAATGCGGAGGATTAACCCCTTAGGTTCCACAGTGAGTATAACGAGCATGCTTTACTGCATATACAGACTGATTTTACTGTTGTGGGTTTAGTAACACTTTCAGTATTCTCTTCAGTCATTGTCAGCATACAGGCCCTGATGAAGTGGGATTCCTAAGCCCTCTAAACTCGTTGGCTATGTTTTCCAACTTCTGGCTGTGGATAATATATCTCTACTGGACGACTTATTTTTGACTTGTGGGGCTCTCATCATATTAGGGCTCATTTACACCTGCGTTGCTGTCTGAAGAGCGATCTGCAATGGATTGCATTTCAGAGAGCGGTGAAGAAGCGAGCCTAACATTTCACTTGCACGTGTCACATTTAGCAGCGGTACTGCTCGCCATATGCAATGGGTTAGGGGTGTTCTTTACTGTGCCATGAAGCAAAGTATCGTAGCCATGGCATGTATACAACCCCTTCTTGCCTTTGCAACCTAAAAGATTAGTTCACCTTTACCAAAAAACTGCCTATGCAGATAAGGGGTGTCTGTATATAAAATAATTTGCAGAAACCAATCCTGCTGCGCTCAGGTCCATCAAACCGAGAGTAATGCAATAGTGGCAAAGTGAAAAGAATAAAAAACAAGAGAAGGGCGCACCGACCTAGTGCAATACTGTTTTAAAAGGTTTATTCACAAATATTTTTGAATAAAAACATACTCGCAAACAGAGCAGTATAAAAGGCACAACAAGATAGATGGTAGACGCAGTGCCTCCAAGGCACCTTCGGATCTCCACCTCAGCAGGGGGACCGGACAATGTCCATATAGACAGGCTCAGCTATATGCTTTTATTCAACAGTATTTCTGAATAAACGTTTACATTGCACTAGGTCGGTGCACCCTTTTGTTATTTTATTCTATAAAATAATTTGGGCAGGTCTAACTAAAGCTGAATAATGCCCTTGCTATAGGTGTAGGCCTTTTTACAAACCTCCCAAAGCCTGACTGGAATATTCCCAGGACATTGCTAAGTGAGGATTAGTTGTTAATATTCACCTTCACCATCACAGGACTGAGCTGTCAAACGCTGACCTCCCGAGCTAATGCATCAGGGGCAAGGAGGTTTGAATCTGAGAAAAAGCTTACTCCTGTGATGGTGGAGTGGAGTAGTGATGATTAGGCCTCGCTTGGCAACGTCCTGGGAGTATTCCAGTGAGACGTCATGAGGTAGGTAAATGGCCTACACCTTCAACTGCTTGCCGACCGCATCACAAGGATGTACAGCAGCAAAGCAGCCTTCCTGCACTGGATCACCTTCCTAGTACGTGATCCACGCATGCCGGCAGTGCTGTGATTCGTCTCAGCGCATGCCGATCCCCAGGTCAGTGATTGGCCGCCAGCACCTAGTGATCGGCGCTGAGCTTCCCTGAACACAGCTCTGTGATTATATACACAGAGCTGTGTTCAGTGACGGGATCTCATTGCTTGTTCATTCCCTGCTTAGCACAGCTAGATCCCCAGTAAAAGTAGCACATACACAGTGATTAGGCACACATTTAACCCCTTGGTCGCACCTAAATGTTAACCCTTTCCTGCTCTGTGTCATCAGTACAGTGACTGTGCATATTATTAGCACTGATCACTGTGTGACCCTCCCTTGGTTGACGGTGACTGTAGTGGTCACTGTAATAATGTCACTAGTCACGATTATTATACGTGTCAGTGACATGACTACTGTGTCTCGTCCTTTCCCAATTGTAAATCCACGCTGGTTCCCCAATTTACACACGGATTAGTGACACATACACGATGAAAATGACCCCTAGATCGACACGATTCGTCCCTTACTTGTTCGTTACTCTAGGGCAGTGACTTGTGTCGAGACACATATATTAGTGTCTCGACACAAGTCCCTTCGAGTCGCGGCTAGTGATCCACGACCGCCGGTTAGTGACTGGACCCCTAGCCGTACGCGACTCTGCTTAGTGTCGTGACGGCCGTACGCACCTAG
>BLSH010069051.1:1488870-1504771 GCA_018402905.1 Glandirana rugosa | reverse complement strand
ATTACGGCAGGACTCCTGGACTCTGCCGTAAATATGTTAGGGCTATACGGGTGGCGTCCTTTCCTATTGGTGACATCAGCTCACCCAGATCGTGCAAGATCTTCGTTTCCATAGTAACCGGAAACTAAGAAGAGGCCGGAATGTGTTGCGTTATGCGCATGCGTGGGATTACAGAGCGGAATCAGAAGTGAGGGCGGAAATAGGGAACAGGACAAGACGCAGAAGCCAGAAGCTAAAATGGCGGTGCCGAACATGAATGCAGACTGAAAATATAATCTGTTCTATATACAGTAAGAGGAATGTTATTGAATTTATAAATAGGCTCGTTTAACTCACTATCTGATATACTATTGCATTATAGTGAAAATAAAAAAGTTATTATAGACTCGGATACAACCGCTTTAACTCTCCAAAGGACCAAGTGCATATAGCACTTGGTCCCATTAAAATCCATCCCTTTGTTTCTAAGCAGTGTGGTTGGACAGGTTTCCCCTTGCCGTCCGAAAACACTGCTAGAAAGTAGATGAATTTGTTATTGACGGCTCTGGTCTCTGGTAGCCAGGACTTCCCTGGGGACCAATGCGGCTGTTCACACAATAAAATAAAAAATTACTGCAGCACTGATTGGCCTTTCAGTTAGGCTGTGTCCTGTGCACCGACATGCACGCCATAAAAAAAATAAAATCGTTTGTGTGTGTGTGTGTACATGTTCTACTTGCCACCTCTGTTGTAGTTGGTTTTGCACAGAGCAGCCTGGATCTTCCTCTTCTCTGATCCATCTTCGCTGCTTCCGGCACCTCCCTCCTGTCGAGTGCCCCCATAGCAAGCGACTCTCCCCTGTTTTGCTAACGGACTTTGACAGCCGTGGCAGCCAGTGGCGCCGCTGCTGTGTCTCAGCCAATCAGGAGGAGAGTCTCGGACGACGGCTAAGACACTTGTGGACATTGCTGGAGAGAGATAGAGCTCTGGTAAGTAATTAGGGGGGTGCTGGGGAGGCTGCTACACACAAGTTTGCATGAAAGTAGTTGTCAACCTGTGAGGAAGTAAACCCAATCAGGGTTTACTTCCTGTTTAAGATAGAAAACCTTCCTCTACAACTCCTTTAAAGGAAATTTAGAGCCAAAGCTCTTGACCCTACTTCTGTGGGTCACAGGAGTGCAATTAGAATTTGCACTCCAGTGACCTAGATTCAGCCGACAGCGGGCGTCACTCACCCACTCCAGACTCTGGAAAGATCCTGACTTTGTTGGAATCCACCCTGATACCTGGACGGGCAGCTGGCTCAGCCTCTCAGTGAGCCTCTGAGAGCCTGAGCCAGATGCACTCGTCCACTTCACAGCCTGGCTCCCCAGTGAGCGCTGGAGGGGCAGAGCAGAGAGCCGATGACTGATAACAATGTCTCCTTACATAAAATAACATTCTGGCAGCAAGGAGCTTCCAAGCCTGCTGTAATAAAATTGCAGAAGATTGATCGAGCAGTAAAGTCCATTGACATTGATTATAAACCAGGTCTCCTGCTATGTGTGGCGACAAGCTGCTCATCAGTTCAGCCATTGGTTGACATTGGATATATATCCTGTGACACAAGAGAAAGGGGCAGGAAATGGTATTTCAGATGTTTTCTTTCAGGTCTGAAAAGTGTTGCTGGTTTTAATGTCTCCTAAATCTAGGCTCTGCTGACGGTCGTCACCTCCCCATACGTGGAGATCCATGAGGCCACCATTCTCCAGACTGTTAGGACCTGTTACAACATTTATCTGGCCAGCAAAAACTTGGTGAATCAGACCACTGCCAAAGCTACACTGACCCAGATGCTGAACGTCATCTTCACCCGTATGGAAATGCAGGTGGTAAGAGAGGCATACAGGCTCATGTCTGGGTGATAGAAAGGGTTCACACCTAATACGAGTGCTGTGATGTATGGCTGGAATGTTCTTAGATAATTCGGGAATCTCACCTTTTGCTAATGATAGAGGTTTTCATCAGTGGAAGAAGACCACTAAATTATTTTTTTTGTTTTCTCCCCCCTACAGTCCCAGGAGTTCCGGGATCATGAAAAGCAACAATTGAAGCTGCATTCTCCGGCTTCTCACAAAATAACGGGCTCTCCACAAGTCACACCCAGATTACACAGGAGCCAGATTAGTGGATCCCCCATACCCAGCAAGCGGGATGTCACAAATGGTGTTCAGAACCAGGAAGGTGTTTTACAAGAAGGTGATTCACAAGTAGATAGCAGGACAAGTGGGGAGACACCCCCTGTACTGTCAGGTAAGTGTTTGTCTGCTGTAATTCTGTGTTTGATTTCATTGGAAACTGTCTAACTGATGTTCATGTGTATGCAGGACTGGAGAACATGACTGCTCCTGCAGACAAGGCACCGTCTCGCCAGGATGGGGTACAGGAGGCTCCATCTCAACAGGAAGGGGTACAGGAGGCGCCATCTGATCAAGATGGGGTACAGGAGGCGCCATCTGATCAAGATGGGGTACAGGAGGCGCCATCTGATCAAGATGGGGTACAGGAGGCGCCATCTGATCACGATGGGGTACAGGAGGCGCCATCTGATCACGATGGGGTACAAAAGGCTCTGTCTCATGGTGAGCAGGTCCCAGAGCGTTCAGAATCCTATACTCAAGGTTTGTATGCAACTTCTGTTATATTGGGGTGTGTTTAGTGATGTTACAAATCCTAAAGTGTCTTTTCTAGTTTCTGTGTGGGACAGGGTCCTGAGGTTGCTACACATGCACAGTTGATAACCATTTCCAAGATTCAGTAGACCTTTGCTTTTCTAATTAAAGAGAAAAGGAATAGAGGTAAGGTAGTAGACCAATCCTCTTTTCCATTTCCAGTATACAGAAGAAAGGGAAGGCAAGATAAATGACCAACATTCTCTCTACCTTCTGGTAAACTAGTTCTAGCCACTTGCTTACTGGGCACTTAAACCCCCCTCCTGCCCAGACCAATTTCCGGCTTTCAGTGATGTCGCATTTTGAATGACAATTGCGCGGTCGTGCGACGTTTTACCCAAACAAAATGTTTTTTCCCCACAAATAGAGCTTTCTTTTGGTGGTATTTGATCACCTCTACAATTTTGCAAAGAAGAACAATATTTCTTACTTTTTGCTAAAATACAAATCCAAAAAAAAGATTATTCATCAGTTTTGGCTGAAATATATTCTTCTACATATTTTTGGTAAAAAAAATCGCAATCGGCGTATATTGATTGGTTTGCGCAAAAGTTATCGCGTCTACAAACTATGGGAATTGATTTATGGCGTTTTTATTATTATTATTTTTTTTTTTTTCTTTACTAGTAATGGCAGCGATCTGTGATTTTTATCGGGACTGTGACATTGTAGCGGTCATGTCAGACAATTTTTACACTTTTTTTTGGGACCAATGACATTTATACAGCTATCAGAAATGTAAATATCCACTGATCACTGTATAAATGTCATTGGCAGTGAAGGGGTTAAGTGTGTTCCCTGGGTGTGTTCTAACTGGGGGGGGGGGGGGGCTGGCCGGCTGGGACATAACAGATCTAACTGATCCCAGTGACAGGGATCAGTAGATCTGTCATGTCCCCTGTAACAGAACGGAGAAGCACCGTGTTTACAACGGCGGTTCCCCGTTCTGCAGCTCGATGAGGCGATCGCGGGTCTCAAGCGGACATAGAGTCCGCCCGACCCGCGGGCACGCCCACGCAGAGTGCGTCAGCCGTGTGCGCGCGCCGCCGCCAGGGGCGTGCCGGCAGCGTGCACAGGGGACGATGTCCATGGACGACGTTCTGGAAATTCAGATTCGCGCTGGAGCCATACTTCGGCAATAGGGTGGATCTGGAGGGGCTAGAAGACTTGAAGTGGTTGTAAAGTTAGGTTTTTTTTTTTATCTTAAAATGATTAAAGGTTGTTTTTTTTTTTTTTTTTTTTTTTTTCTTATATATAATAAAGTTCTATTTACCTGCTCTGTGTAAGGGTTTTGCACAGAGCGGCCCCGATCCTCCTTTTCTGGGGTTCCCCGGTGGTGCTCCTGGCTCCTCCTCTTCATTGGGTGCACCCACAGAGAGCTGATTTCCATGGGGGCATCCATACAGGCACGCTCCCGAGTCCTACTGCTGTGTCCATTGACACAGACAGCAGGACTCTGCCCCGCCCCTGGCTCCCATGTCACTGGGTTTGATAACCGTGGGAGCCAATGGCTCCTGCTGCTATCAATTTATCCAATGAGGACCCGAGAAAGCGGCTGGAACTGCTGGGCTTGTGCTCGTCGCTTGAACGATCGGGTTCAGTTAAGAAAAAGTGAGGCAGCTGCAGGACAGGTTTTTTCACCTTTAATGCATTAAGGTGAAAAACCTGGAGACTTTACAACTCCTTTTAATGCATTCTATGCATTAAGATAAAAAAAACATTCTGTGCGTAGCAGCCCCCCTAACACTTACCTGAGCCTCATCTCGATTCAGCGATGTTGCAGGAGTGTATCGGCTGCCCGGGACTCTCCCTCCTCATTGGCTGAGATGGCAGCAAGGCGCCATTGGCTCCCGCTGCTGTCAAAGTCAGTGAGCCAATGAGGAGAGAGGGGAGCGGGGCGAACCGCATCATGGCTGAATGGACACAGAGCAGAGGCTTGGCTTGGGTGTCCCCATAGCAAGCTGCTTTCTACGGGGGCACTTGGTAGGGGAGGAGCCAGAAGCGCCGGCGAGGGACCCGAGAAGAGGAGGATCTGGGCTGCTCTGTGCAAAACTATTTCATAGAGCAGGTAAATATGACATGTTTGTTCTTTTTAAAGAAAAAAAACTGAGACTTTAGTATCACTTTAAATATCCTGCAAAGCTTCTCTGAGCCACTATCGTATTGAGATCTAATCTGGGTCGGGATAAATGTCAGAGAAGTCACACATTGGTAACACATGCTTAAAATATATATAGATATAGATATTATAGTATATCGTGTATATATCTTTGCAGAGGTGAAAGTATCAATCGGCGTTCCAGGTGAACCAGAAGTTGCTGGATTTTCTCCCCCCGAGAGTGTTCAGACCAATGGGATCGCAGACGACAGGCAGTCTGTGTCTTCTACAGATAATCTGGTATGTGGTGAATGGCAGAGTATCCGCTGAGTTTGTACTGTTGTTCCCTATTAAGGTGAGGGGGTGACACTAGCTTAGCTAAAAAGCAGCAGTTCATGTCACAATGCTAGTCTAGATGTAATGAAGCCATGATTGTAATGGAATTACTGTGACTGGTTTTGACTGACTCTGCACTCTTTTAATGGTGTAAGTTGAAGTAATTCTTCCCAGCTTTCTGCTACTGTAACAGAGTACATTGGAGCACTGCTGGACTGTGGTAGGGCACCTTAGAACCTCTGCATGGTCTCAAGCTTCCAGTTGCCCTTAATACTGGAACCGCGGTGTCCTTTTCCTGCTCTCAGATTTTTCATGAGCCACTTTTCCCTATTACTTTTTATGTTTAGAAGGCAGAGTCATGTCAGAACTCCACTTAATATGATGACACCTGGGCAGTGCCGGAACGAGGTAATTCAGGGCCCAGGGTAAAGATGCCAAGCTGCACCCCCCATTCATTGATGTGCAAGCTTAGGGGATTCTACGCCTAGCAGCCTGTCTTGAAAAAAAATCACACTGCAGCTCTGTTTTAATGCTGGGCACATGCTTGTGTTGATGGCTCTCTCCACTCCCGGTTCTCTCCTGGAAAGTTCTCCACTCGGCGGTGCGGGCTGTTCTCTCTCTCCCCTTCATCCATGCTACACTGTCAGGGGGGAGGAGAACACAGCCTGCACCACGTCCCGTTTCGCTCCTCCCAGTGCTAGGTTGAGAGGAGTAGTGTGATGCTTTTGTCACTACTCCTGTCAGCCTTGTAACAGAAGGAAAGCATCCCCATCCCTACAATAAAGCATTGCGCCTAGGGCAGCCCTTCCTCCCGCCCACCCCTTGTTGCAGCCCTGCACCTGGGGGAAGATTTACTAAAACTGGAGCATGCAAAATCTGGTGCATCTCTGCATAGAAACCAATCGGCTTCCAATTTTTTTGTCAAAGCTTAACTGAGCAAGCTGCAGTTAGAAGCTGATTTGGCTGCCAAGCACAGCTGCACCAAATTCTTTCTATAGAGGAATACAGTCTGATTTTGTTTTAGACCTTTTTTTAACTGTCTCTTAAAGTGGACCTTAAGTAATTTTCAACTTTTCATCTAATTAAATCTTCTGCCCTCCTTGTTTTAACTTTGGATAGTAAAACATTTTTTTTTCTGCCACTAAATACCTTATACAGCCCACTTCCTATTTCTTGTCTAATCATTAGCCTAGTCTAATAACATCATGCACAGCTCTCTCTCACTCTTGTGAGAGTTTGCCATGAAGGAAGTCATAAGAGGGCCAATGAGAGCTGCAGAGCTGGAGGTGTGTCTGTGTAAATCCAGGAAGTGAACAGGCAGCAGCTTCAGCTGTCCACAGTTAAAATGGATTCAACCAGACTTAGTGGAGGGAGATTTCTGCAGCATATTTGGCAAGTACAGAATAAATAAATATGCAAAGTGGTTGGAGGGAAGCTTCAGAATGGCAAAGATGTTTTTATTACAAATTATGTGAGTAGCCTGCAGTTCCTCTTTAAAGTAGTCATATGCATAGAGTGGGGAACCCTTCTATCTCATGGGGCTAAGGACAGTGATTGCACAGGAATCCACTGGGAAGACCCACCCTTGCTGTCACTCCAGATCTGCTGGATAACAGAGTTTTCTCCCTACCCCTTTGTGGTGAGCCTGCAGGTTAGGTCTTGGCGTCCAGCCTACTATAGGCAATACACATAGTCCATGTATCATGCCAATTTTCATCAGCTTACAGTAGGCAAAACAAATACCCAATCATTAAAGGATAAGTTTACCTTTTGTTATAAAAAAAAATATTAAAGGCACATCTTTTTGCAGGTAAAAAAAAGTGCATTTATTTATTTTATTAGGAGCATGCTAGTTGGTGGTAGTTGTAGTTCCCCCATCCAAAGAACTCTGTGAATGAAGAGGCTAGGTGGGCATAGCACCACATGGCAACGTTTATTAAAGATTGTGGCAGCAGGGTGAAGATCCTCGGCCCGCTGTCATAACGGAGACTTGTGGGGTGTGCTGGGGCTGCTGCATCTGTAACATGTTACACCCTGAATACGGGTGTAACAGGTAACATGTTAGGAAAGGTGAGCTTATCCTTTTAACCATTTCCAGACCGCCCACCGCTTATATACCTGTATGTGATTTTGTGCACATGATCCGGGGCGCTGCTCCCACTGTGATTGGACACAGCGGGAGCCAATCAGCGGGTCCAGCGGCTGCGATGGCTTCCGGGACCCACCGATCGTTCAGAGGAAAGCCAGAACGACGATCTGCCTATGTAAACAAAACAAGGTAGACCGCTGTTCTGTCAGGGAGTAAAAGAGAGATCTTGTGTTTCTGCTAAGCAGAAGCACAGATCTCTCTCTTCATCCAGTGCATCCACTCCCCCACAGTTGGCACTCATAGGGAACACATTTAACCCTTTAATCGCCCCTGGTGTTAACCCCTTCCCTGCCAGTGTCATTTATACAGTGTCAGTGCATTTTTTTTTTTTTTTGTTTTTGTTTTTTAGCACTGATCACTGTATTGCTGTCACTACTCCCCAAAAAGTGTCAGTGTCAGATTTGTCAGCCGCAATGTTGCAGTCCCGTTTATAAATTGCTGATCACGCCATTACTAGTAAAATAAATAAATAAATAAAAAGTCCATAAATCTGTCCCATAGTTTGTAGACGCTATAACTTTTGCGCAAACCAATCAATATACGCCTATTTTATGGAGCAATCTGAATCTACCAGAATTCGACCGTAGAACGGACGGAGCATACTAGTTTAAAAAGGAGGTTAAGCTGATCTCACACCTGTATCTTGCAAATAGATTTAAATCCTTTGAGGAGTTCCGTCGAGAGTTTAACCTTCCATCATCGGCCTATTTTAAGGTTGAATATGTTTTATTTTAAACAAGTCATGAGTTTACAAGTAAAATAAGAGACATTATGATATAAAATTCAGATGATGTAATCCTGGATTGCCATTGTACATATTACGGTAGTCATCTGCCAGGATGTATGTCTTAATTAAATGTTCATATTATGCCAGATTACATGACAAGTTAACAAAAAGATAGTATAGAGGTTAGAAAAGACAGAAGGAAGGGGAGCAAAGGAAGAGGGAGAGAAAATAGGGAGGGAATGGAGTGGGTCGCGGGTTCAAATTGGGATATGCCTATAGTAATATATTGAAGTTCCGTTTATGATCATGTTTTCAATCTATTCTTCAGTTTATCAGAGGAGGAGTAATGCATCCAGCTATACCATAAAGTTTAAAATTTTTCCCAATGGTCTAATTCTCTAGCTCTCATTTCTGCCATATGCATGGTGTTGTTAATTTCAGAGATCCAAGAGGATAGTGTCGGGACAGAGGAAGACCTCCAGAATCTAGATATGAATTGCCTGGCCGAGGCCAGGAAGAAGCGGAGTAGAGAATTCTTTTGATTTTTCACAGACCCAGGAAGGATAGAGAGCAATGCAATAGTAGGGTCTGGAGACAGGGACTTATCGTATAGTTCTGAATAAATGTGAAAAATCTGTTTCCAAAATGGTTGAATCATTGCACAATCCCACCATATGTGAAGATATGTTCCTCTCGCTCCGTGGCATCTCCAGCAAGTATCCGTCACAGAGGGAAATATACGGTTCAGGGAGACCGGGTCCCTATACCATCTCGAGATCAATTTAAAGTTTTTCTCCTGGGAGTAGCCGGAGATACTCGACTTGTGCGTGAAAAGAAATGCTTTCTGCCATTGCTCGTCAGTCAACTCCATACCTAGTTCCCTGGACCAGGCCTTTGTATAGGTCGGGCATGTAGAGTGAGTGGCTGACAAAATAGATTTATACATCGCTGACAATGTGTGGCGGGGTGTTTCGGTTAAAAGACAGAACTGTTCAAAGTCAGTGTGGCGTCTATGTATCTGGTGCGAGGACAAAAGAGCCCTACAGTAGGAAGAGACATGTGCAGCCGTCAGCCAGTTAAGGCTGGTACTGGGATCGCAAATGCGGTCTACGAAGGAACCACTGGAGGCTTGTACAAATGAGCTAGCCATCGGCATGACCCGAAGGTATGAGCCCCTACACCTTCTGGGAGATTCGCATTATCAAATAGCGGGGTAAGAGGGCTAGGATCGGTGGACAACCGATAGCTGTCCCGCCTACGGTACCAGACCCGGAGGGCCTCAACCGTAAGAGGGGAGAGCCCGGGCAGGGCAGTGAACGAACCCCCCCCCCCCCTGTCCCCAGCGTAACGCTCTTGGGTCTAATGGCCCTCATCGGCCTATTTTTAAATACCTCCAGCTTAGACACACTGCAGGGACACAATTCGGAATTCGTAACATCACGCTACAAACCTCCCAACTAGAAGAACTGTTAAGAGAACCCGTACATTCGAAGTTGGTATCTAATTACTATACTGCCCTATTACACTCCAACACTACTAGACTCACAAAGGTGGAGCTACAATGGCGAGCTTCCAGACATGACAGAGGAGATATGGCAAGACATCTTGCCGATTCAGGTGTCGACGGTTATATCCTCAAGGGATAAGGTTATGCAGGCTAAATTCTTATACAGATCATACTTTACCCCCAGCCTTCTCTTCAGACTACATAAGCTGACATCAGCTACATGCCCCAAGTGTGCTACACAGGATGGCACATTTTTTCATATGTTTTGGGGATGTCCTCCGATCAGGGCATTTTGGTCGGAGGTCACCGCCTTCATTAGCTCTATCACACAGCTACCAAATATTTGTAACCCGCTACGTTGCCTACTTGGCTATATTGATGACGAATTTATACCTAAAAACAGTCAATTGTTTGTCCGTATAGTGTTAATATATGCCAAGAAATCCATAGCCGTACAATGGAAATCCCAGAATCCACCCGATACTGCTCTATGGCTCACTTTGGTTAACAAGGTGGTTCCACTGTGCAAATTGACATACGAAGCAAGGGGTTATCCCCAAAAGTTTCATAAGGTATGGGATACATGGGTACAGACAGACAGCACCATCCCGCCCACAACTTGAGATGCGCTAAGGTTATTCCTTTATTATTGTAAGGTAATAATTAATGCCTGGATATGAAGTCAAATGATTGTAAAGTGATGGGAGGATCGCTCATCTGAAGTGGATTATATGATTTGTATGACAAAGCAGTTGTTGTGAGCAATGTAAAGTGAACGAAGCATGTTTTCTCTGTATTTTACAATATTCTTTTGCATCTGAGAATTTTGCATAATAAGTTACCCTTTAAAAAAAAAATATACGCCTATTGGGATTTTTTTAACCAAAAATATGTAGAAGAATACATATTGGCCTAATTTGATGAAAAAATAAAATTTTTTTTTTGGATAGGTTTTATAGCCGAAAGTAAAACATATTATTTTTTTTTTTCAAAAATATCGGCCCTTTTTTGGTTTTATAGCGCAAAAAATAAAAACCGCAGAGGTGTACAAATACCACAAAAAGAAAGCTGTTTGTGGGAATAAAGGACATACATTTTATCTTGGTACAGCGTCGCACAACCGCGCAATTGTCAGTTAAAGTAACGCAGTGCCGTATTGCAAAAAATGGCATGGTCACTAAGGGGGTAAAACCTTTCTGGAGCTGTAGGGGTTAATGCCATTTCCCCAGCTACCTATAGGCAGGGCAAATGCCCCATCCGTCACCCTGTTTTTCCACATTCCCATAGACAAAGCCATATACCCTGTTTTTCTTGCCGCTGCTCTAACCTCCCATAGGTAGGACATAGCCCATCCATCATGCCATTTCCTTAGCCTCCCATGGGTGGAACATATCTCTATCCATCATGCTCTTTCCCTAGTCTCCCAATAGGTAGGACGTATGCTCCATCAGTAACACAGTCCTGGCAAACTTGATAAGAAATGTTTTTGCTTGCATTACAGAAAAAATACCCTTGTTGCCTTTTCTCTTTTTCATGCTCTGGAATGACCTTATTACTTTCTGTACAGGAATTGGACTCCTTACCTGGCCAGAATTCTGGTGTTAAATTTACCCACATCCTCCAGAAAGATGCTTTCTTGGTGTTCCGTTCACTCTGCAAACTGTCCATGAAACCCCTGGGAGACGGGCCCCCGGACCCCAAGTATGTGAACTTCCTTTCCATTGATTGGAGGATACTATATGTCATACAATTTGTCTGAAGTTGTCTTGTATAGCCCAAAGGTTGCTGCTTGGTTTTTCAAAGAATAGATCAGAGTGATATCGTAAACGTAACTGAGGCGAAAACCTTTAGACCATTTTACACCAGTGCGGGAAACCAGTGTTCTGTGCGCGTTTCTTGCTTTACGCTCAAAGCGCACTGCACTTAAGATCTGCAGCAGGTGTCAGTTTTAACACAACACCCCAAACACAGTGAGTTTGCTAAGTAGTGCAGGTACTACTTTTTGTGGTATCCGGCACAATTTTAGCCCTAAGTGAAAATGTCCAAATTGGGCCCAATTAGCCGTTTTCCCTCCTCAGTGTCATGTGACTCATTAGTGTTACAAGGTCTCAGGTGTGAATGGGGAGCAGGTGTGTTAGATTTGGTGTTATCGCTCTCACTCTCTCATACTGGTCACTGGAAGTTCAACATGTCACCTCATGGAAAAGAACTCTTTGAGGATCTGAGAAAAGAATTGTTGCTCTACAGAAAGGTGGCCTAGGCTCTAAGAAGATTGCCAAGACCCTGAAACTGAGCTGCAGCATGGTGGCCAAGACCATATGGCAGTTTAACAGGACAGGTTCCACTCAGAACAGGCCTCACCGTGGTCGACCAAAGAAGTTGAGTGCATGTGCTCAGCCTCCTAGACAGAAGTTGTCTTTGGGAAATAGACGTATGAGTGCTGCCATCATTGCTGCAGAGGTTGAAGGGGTGGGGCGGTCAGCCTGTCAGTGCTCAGACCATACGTTGCACACTGCATCAAATTGGTCTGCATGGCTGTCATCCCAGAAGATGATGCACAAGAAATCCCACAAACAGTTTGCCGAAGACAAGCAGACTAAGAGCATGGATTACTGGAACCATGTCCTGTGGTCTGATGAGACCAAGATAAACTTATTTGGTTTAGTTGGTGTTGAGCATGTGTGGCGGAAACCAGGCGAGGAGTACAAAGACAAGTGTGTCTTGCCTACAGTCAAGCATGGTGGTGGGAGTGTCATGGTCTGAGGCTGCATGAGTGCTGCTGGCACTGGGGAGCTACAGTTCATTGAGGGAACCAAGAATACCAACATGTACTGTGACCTACTGAAGCAGAGCATGATCCCCTCCCTTCAGAGACTGGGCCGCATGGCAGTATTCCAACATAACACACCTCCAAGACGACCACTGCCTTGCTAAAGAAGCTTAGGGTAAAGGTGATGGACTGGCCAAGCATGTCTCCAGACCTAACCCCTATTGAGCATCTGTAGGACATCCTCAAACGGAAGGTGGAGGAGCACAAGGTCTCTAACATCCACCAGCTCCGTGATGTCGTCATTGGGGAGTGGAAGAGGACTCCAGTGGCAACCTGTGAAGCTCTGGTGAACTCCATGCCCAAGAGGGTTAAGGCAGTGCTGGAAAATAATGGTGACCACACAAAATATTGACACTTTGGGCCCAATTTGGACATTTTCACTTAGGGGTGCACTCACTTTTGTTGCCAGCGGTTTAGACATTAATGGCTGTGTGTGGAGTTATGTTGAGGGGACAACAAATTTACACTGTTATACAAGCTGTACACTCACTACTTTACATTGTAGCAAAGTGTCATTTCTTCAGTGTTGTCACATGAAAAGATACAATAAAATATCTACAAAAAAGTGAGGGGTGTACTCCTGTGAGATACGGTGTATACACCTACCCTATACTTGTATACCTTATTGATTGGTAGTTGGGTAAGTAAATGTGTGGGATTTGGCCTGGCAGATAATTCTGTGCTCTATGCTTTACTCAGATCCCATGAACTCCGCTCCAAGGTCATCTCCCTGCAGCTCCTCTTGTCAGTATTGCAGAGTGCCGGCCCCGTCTTCAGGACCCATGAAATGTTCATCAATGCCATTAAGCAATATCTGTGTGTAGCTTTATCGAAGAATGGCGTGTCTGGTGTGCCTGACGTCTTTGAGCTGTCCTTGGCCATATTCCTGAGCCTCCTCTCCAACTTTAAAATGCACTTAAAAATGCAGGTGGAGGTAAGCTTGATCCAGGTATATTCTACAGTAGATTTGTGCTCGATCAGGCGCATGCAGCCAAGTGGCAGCAGAGGTGTCCCAAGATCAGAGTACAATAGCGCTGTGGGGAGGATTCCTCCATCCACCTCAAATGGGTGAATGGGGGAATCCATTCCTTTTTTTTTTTTTTTTTTTTTGAACAGTGAACCACGAATCATCTATGACCAGTCTAAGGCCAGCCATAGATAATTTGAACCATTTATAGGCAGGCTGAATGTAGGGCCGAAACAACTAATCAACTAATCGATTATTAAAATAGTTGTCAACTAGTTTCATAATCGATTAATCGGCCAGCTGATTAGTTGGCCTGTGTACAGAATGCATTATTTGTTTACATATCAGGAAATACAGTCCAGCACACATACAGCTCAGTATACCATCCATACATGCCAGAAGACACAGTGCAGCACACATACTGACATTTTTGGACATTGTACTGAGCTGTAAGTGCCTAAGAACTTGTGAATGTGTGAGGAGCAATGCCTCATGGGACATGTAGTCCTGGGCAGGACGTGAGAGGTTCCAAAGGTAGAAGTTTTTTTTTACCTTGCTATAGGGGCTTTCTATACTATACTTTGCAGCTTGATATTGGGGCACTCTGAAGGCAGGAGGAAGTGTTGATGGGGGAACCCAGAAGATGGGAATCGGGGTTGCTCTGTGCAAAACCATTATACAGAGCAGGTAAGTATAGCATGTTTGTTATTTTTTTAAAAATTGCGTTAAAGACTGTGTACAGGGAAGATCATCATCTGAACCCAGAGAAGGTGTAGGCTGATAGACTGGAGGTAATAGAAGGCATTACAATTACATTTAAAGTAAACGTTTACCAGTATTGTGCATTTATAACTCAAATGATCATATCCATGAAAAAAAGTCTCAGCTTTTAGCACTACTTTAATATAAAAGATTTCTATCTCCCTTCCACCCTTCATATAGCTTCATGTCTGACTCCTAGGTAGAATAACCATATATCCTTCTTCTGGGTGTATTTATTATTATATAAGCTTCTGTCTGTTATTCTCAGAGTGGAGTAGAGATTTTGCTCCCTAACCATATAGTTAGTTATTTGCATAGAGATATTGAAGAATAAATTGCATTTTTTTTCCTTTTAAACTTTTAAATATTCACTAAATTATACACCACATTTTTTTGTAAGGTTATTATCCGATTAATCGAAACAATCGACAAACTAATCGATTATGAACATAATCGTTCGTTGCAGCCCTAGCTGAATGTACCTTGTTGATCAACTTTTGGTACAACCAGCTATCACTAGCGTCTGATTTAGCCGCTAGCAATAATCACTGTGTTCTCCAGGGCCCGCCCCTTGCCAGGGGAAATACAATGGCTCGGTGGGAGGGATTCCCCTGTCAACACTGACTGACTCGTGGTTGCAGGAAAAAATTTGCTCAGTGTATGGTTGGCTTTAGAAAGGCACCAAGAATGTTTGTATTTAAAGGAGTTGTAAAGGCAGAAGGTTTTTTTTATCCTAATGCAGTCTATGCATTAAGATATAAAAAATCTTCTGTGTGTAGCAACCTCCCCAGCACCCCTCTAATACTTAACTGAGCCCCATCTCTCTCCAGTGATGTCCACAAGTGTCTTAGCAGTCCGGGACTCTCCCCTGATTGGCTAACTGACTGTCTCAGCCAATCGGGAGAGAGGGGGCCGGGTTGGGTTGGGGCTCAGTGTTTGAATGGACACACGGAGCTGTGACTCGGCTCAGGTGCCCCGATAGCAAGCTGCTGGCTGTGGGGGCACTCTACAGGAGGGAGGGGCCCAGAGAGCCAAAGCGGGACCCGAGAAAAGGAGGATCCGGGCTGCTCTGTGCAAAACCAACTGCACAGAGGAGGCAAGTATAACATGTTTGTTATTTTAAAAAATAAATTAAAAAAACAAGACTTTGCAGTCACTTTAATTTCTGTAATCTTTCATTTTAGGTGTTTTTTAAAGAAATCTTTTTAAATATTCTGGAGACCTCATCAAGTTCCTTTGAGCACAAGTGGATGGTGATCCAGACGCTGACAAGGATCTGCGCAGGTATCTCAAACCCGACATCAGCTACCAAATTGGGAGAACCCCTCTGGGTTTTCACCCTCACATCCAGATCATGGAGAATCCACTGGTGTCTCGTGTGACCTCATCAGAACGAACGGTGGTTTCTGTGTTTTTGATTTGCAGAGGCCCTCTGTGGTTTCAACCTTACATCCAGACATTGAGTGAGACCATTGGTGTCTCATGTAAAATCATCAGAACTAACCGTGATCTTCGTGTTTTTAGAATTGCGTTACAGCAGACAGCTAGATTATAGCCCCCACTTCCAGGAGTTTGGACACTAGGCTATCACATAAAGGTATTGCTCCTCCACTTGTGTGCTGCACCACTCCATATCCAGCACCTAGGCTGGCCACTTTAGAAAGTTGAGCAGTTTTTTTTTCTAGCACCATCATCTAAACTGATGGTGAGTAGAATGTTTAAGAATTAAAGGGAGTTTTCTACACCCTAATGTGTCCAGTTACCGCTTTAAATTTTAGATTGACCACCGCTGTATTGCCTGAAATACCTGGCTGATCCTGCCAGTTTATGCCCCC
>BLSH010069051.1:1467261-1479409 GCA_018402905.1 Glandirana rugosa | reverse complement strand
TTTGGAGGAGGAATGCTGCCTATGACCCCAAGAACACCATCTCCACTGTCATACATGGAGGTGGAAACATTCTGCTATGACCCAAAAAACACGGCCAAGGCAACAAAGGAGTGGCTCAAGAAGAAGCACATTAAGGTCCTGGAGTGGCCTAGACAGTCTCCAGACCTTAATCCCATAGAAAATATGTGGAGGGAGCTGAATGTTTGAGTTACCAAACGTCAGCCTCAAAACCTTTAATGACTTTGAGAGGATCTGCAAAGAGGAGTGGGACAAAATCCCTCCTGAGATGTCTGCAAATCTGGTAACCAGCTACAAGAAACGTCTGACCTCTGTGATTGCTAACAAGGGTTTTGCCACCAAGTACTAAGTCATCTTTTGTGAAGGGGTCAAATATTTTTCACTCATTTAAAATGCAAATCAATTTATAACTTTTTTGAAATGCGTTTTTCTGGATATTTTTGTTATTCTGTCTCTCACTGGTAAAATAAACTGACCATTAAAATTATAGACTGATAGACTTTTCCCTCACTGTATAACACAGCAACTTTTTCACTTTTTTTAGGTTCAGATCCACCTTAACCAATCATTAAATAAAAGCTATTCTGACCAGATTCTGTATTTGTGGCGCTTTGAGATAAAACCACATTTTGCTGCTGAAATGTGACTTTTTTTCTCGGCTGCAGTACGGTTCTGTAGATAGTCACTCCTGTGGTTTTTAACTCTCTTCCAGACTATGATCGGGGAATTCCTGGGAGAAAATAATCGTTTTAATAGAGAGGTGATGTACAACTATGTGGACCAGCTGGATTTCAACGACAAGAACTTCATCTCCGCACTGCGACTTTTCCTGCAAGGATTCCGATTACCTGGAGAAGCCCAGAAAATTGACCGACTGATGGAGAAATTTGCGGCGAGATACTTGGAGTGTAACCAGAGGTAATGCATATGCTATACTTTTTAGAGGGTGAAATCATGAATGTGTATAGCTATGATCTTATTCAGTTACAAATCGTTTAAGAATCAAAGTGAGAATCCACATAGGTCATACCATTGTAACCAAACGCTAAACTCTGGGGTACTTGTCAATTTGTACCATAACTTCCTTTACATATGCTCATTACAAACATGCTGCATTTTATATTTAAACCTTTTCTAATTTATGATAAAAATACCTTTTGTGAAGTCTGTGACGTCATAGCTTGGATGGAGAAAGCGCAGCTACGTCTGGATAACCGATCGTATCAAGAAAATTGACCGGTAATGCCATGATCTCTACCTCCTCCAATCAGAGAAGGCCTTGTAGTCATCGGAAAAAATCCAAGGCCTTCTCTGATTGGCGGCCGTGCCGAGTGACCACCTGTGGTTACTGTGCATAAGCGCAGCCAGCTCATTCTGAGATTGGCAAGGTATGCGATATGCATACTTACATTGGACCAACCTAATTATGCTTTTAAAATTCATACAAACGCCAGCATTAAAGGTAAGCAATTATCTATCCAAATATGTGATAAAATTTCTGCCCAGGGTTCTGCTTTAATATGGATTCTGACTGGCTGCTATAGGTCATTACTGAAGCCCTCTGCTGGAAGTTATTAAGCGTCCCTTAAACGGGGACCTGTCATAGAAGAGACTGCCCTCTAGAGCTAACCAATGGCATTGCATTGTGCTTAATGCTTAAAGTGATTGTAAAGTCTTTTTTTTTTTTTTCTATTAAAATAATAAACGTGTTTTACTTACCTCCTCTGTGCAGTGGTTTTGCACAGAGCAGCCCCGATCCTCCTCTTCTCGGGTCCCTGGCTGGACCTCCTGACCCCTCCCCCCCCCCCCTGCTGAGTGCCCCCACAGCAAGCAGCCTTTCAGACATGGAGCTGTCGTTTGGCCCCACCCCCTCTCTCTCCTGATTGGCTACCTGAGTTTGATAGCAGTGGAAGCCAATGGCAAAAGGAGAGATCAGGAGAGAGTCACATCGTTGGATAGAGAGGGAACTCGGGTAAGTATTAGGGGGGCTCAGGGGGAGTTGCTGCACACAGAAGGCTTTTTATCCTAATGCATAGAGGAGTTGTAGAGCCTCAAGGTTTTTTTTACCTTCATGCACTCTATGTGGGCACGCACGAGTGCCCCCATAACAAGCTGCTTGCTATGGGGGCACTTGGCAGGGAGGAGGAGCCCAGGACACCAAGAAAAGGAGGATCAGGGCTGCTCTGTGCAAAACCCTTGCGCAGAGCAGGTAAGTATGACTTGTTTGTCTTTTAAAAAAATAAAAATTAAGACTTTAATATCACTTTAACCGTTTCCTGACTGCTCTATAGCACATTTACTGCTGCTGGGCGGCTGCGCCGGGTCACGTGTATAGATACGTGATCCTGCACTTCCTGATATCGGGCTTCAGTGCTTGCTGCCAGCCGCTCTCTCTCGCTGTGATTGTACACAGTGGGATCCACCGACTCAATGTCCGCTGGCACCCGCTGATCATTCTGTACAGAAGGCATGAATCCTGTGTTCCTGTAAAGCATGGATACTAATTCATGCCATCCGCTAGTAAAAACACCTCCCACAGTATACTGAACCACCAGCTAAACACACATTTAACCCTTTGATTGATGTTAACCCCTTCCCAGCCAGTGTCATTAGTACAGTGACCGTGCATATTTTTAGCACCGATCACTTTATTAGTGTCACTGGTTCCCAAAAATGTGTCAGGTGTCTGATTTGTAAGTTGCATTATCACAGTCCCACTATAAGTCGCTGATCGCCGCCATTACTAGTAAAAAAAAAAAAAAAAAATGCCATAAAAATATCTGTTTGTGGACGCTATAACTTTTGGGCAAACCAATCAATATATACTTATTGGGATTTTTTTTTTACCAAAAATATGTATCCGAATACATATTGGCCTAAATTGATTAAGAAATTTTGATTTGGATATGTTTTATATCCGAAAGTAAAAAAATATTTTCTTTAAAATAAATTGGCGGTCTTTTTTTGTTTATAGCGCAAAAAATAAAAACTGGAGAGGCGATCAAATACCTCCAAAAAGCTCTATTTTTTGGGGGGGAAAAGACATCAATTTTATTTGCGTACAGTGTCAATTGTAAGTTAAAGTAACGCAGTCACTGTTTGCAAAAAATGGTCTGGTCATGTGGGGGGGGTAAATCTTCTGGAGGTGAAGTGTTTCAATTAAGTCTAACTCCAGGTTTCTTGTGACTTTAAATAATTCATGTTGGCCAACCTGGTTAGGCTTTAATGGTATATAATAACTTGCCTATCCAGAATCGCCTTATATCCGCATAGAGCTGTGAGAATGATAGCTCATTACCATATGTAATGCTCTCTGAGATATTGAATGTGCTAATAGATTTATATTTCTCTCTCCTCTAGACAGACGTTGTTTGCCAGTGCCGACACTGCCTATGTCCTGGCCTACTCCATCATCATGCTCACCACAGACCTTCACAATCCTCAGGTGCGTTTTATTACACCCTCAGAAAGTGTCATCCTCGTCCGTTCAGATCATATGACAGTCTGTTCATTTTACCAGGTGAAAAATAAAATGACGAAAGAACAATATATAAAAATGAACTGCGGTATTAATGACAGTAAAGACCTCCCAGAGGAGTACTTGTCTGCCATATTTGATGAGATAGAAGGCAAGAAAATTGCTATGAAGGAAACGAAGGAGCACACCATCGCCAACAAGTCTACAAAACCAGGTTAGTGTTTGGGACATTTGAGCTTTATGATGGTCTTGGCCCAACCAGAAAATATTTGAATTTGGGTGGATGTCAGTGTTGAGTTACTTCCAGGTGGGTGTAACTTTTTTTTTTTTTCTCTCAACAAAAAAGGTTTTTATTGTACATATGAAAAAGTACATATGCATCCACAGAGCATCATAGAATCAACAATATATGCCAGGTGAACATGCAATAATACAAAAGGGCATTCGACAAGATTTGTCAGCTTAAACAAGAAGGATTCTAGCCAATACTCTGGAGCATTGACCATTATAAAAGGCACATATTGAACCTGCTTCCAATAACTGCCCTGGGATTTCCTCTAAACCCCTCTCCTCAAAGGACCGTTTACATGAGCAGTCTGTCCATGGTCAGATCAGCCGGTGCCAAGTCCGGGACATTCAACCAAGGAGCCCACAGTCTTTCAAATTTACCACCAGTACCCCTATGCTGGTATATCAGTTTTTCCAACTGGAGTGCGTCACCCATTCTAGCCAACCATTCATTCACTGTAGGGGGTTCAGTAGATTTCCAGTGTGTTAGTATTGCTAATCCTAGCCTGGAAAATTGCTCTCCCTATGGTCTGTCTGGGGACATCCTCCATTTGTAAAGCATCTAGTATTCCTAATAGACAACATTTGGGAACCTCTGAGACTTGTATTTGAAATGCCTGGTTAATGGGGTTAATGACAGATTTCCAATACCTGTGGAGCTTGGGGCATCGCCATAGCATGTGGATCAAATCCCTGTGATCTCTACAGCATCTAGTACAAATGGGATCAGATTGCAAATCCATACGCTCTAATTTGGCAGGTGTGTAATGGACTCTTAGCACAATGTATAGCTGTGATAGGCGATGGGGAACATTGTGTGACTGACTGTAGGGCCTCCTCCCATTGTTCCTTCTCGAAGGCTCCTAGGTCTCCCTCCCACTGGGCCACTGCTCTAAGTCTGGAATTTGGTAGGATAAGGTCTGGGAGCATCGCATAGCTATTAGAGATAAAGCCTTTATATGTGGAGATCCCATGTATAAAGTTGAAAATGGGGGCAGTCTCCAATCTCCATGTGTCCACCTCCCGTTTTGCATTCACCACATGGCGGAGTAGGTGCGTGGAACTTTAGCAGATGGTGGTCTTGTATAGCATTTTTTTTTTTCCTCTATCATTCATTGAAGGACACAGCTTCATTTCTCATGGCTTCATGCCTTCAATGTATTCTGAGAAAAGGATTTTGCCATGAGTACAAAAATGTTTATTTTTTTTTTGCCTGGATGGGTTCAATTCTCATTCTCATTTATTCAGGTGTTCCCAGTGAGAAGGAACGGCGCTTGTTGTACAATATGGAAATGGAGCAGATGGCCAAAACAGCCAAGGCGCTGATGGAAGCCATTAGTCAAGAGAAAGCCCCATTCACCAGCGCCACGCACTTGGAGCACGTCAGACCTATGTTCAAAGTAAGTGGTGGGTAAGCGAGACTCGATCCTGTGCTAAAGATGGCTACATCAGAAAGAAGGCTGATAAAACTGTCTGGCAAGTTAATCTTCCGACTACAAAAAACTGGGGTGACTGAACAATTTCCTGCTTTGTTGTAAATATAAAACTCCTAACTGATCCTACAAGGACAATCGGGTCTGTTCTTTGTATCAGAATGTTCCCAAATTTCATTTAAAACTGATTAATTCGCTCCTTGAGGGCAGGGAATGATGTGAATGTACAACATATAAATAGAAGGTGGCAATGCGCTGCCTATTGGAAGTGAAGGAATGAAATGAATGGAAATTTAGATGAATAAAAGCTGCTGCTGCCACTAATTGTGTTTCCCACAGGTAAAAGACTAGTATAATGTAAGTGTGGAAGCGCTGCTTAAAATTGATGTGAAACTATTCCATAAAAGCATAAAGTGCAAATACACATAAATGTAAAAATAATAATGCATAATCATAAATAATCATTTTTATTTTTACATTTATGTGTATTTGCACTTTATGCTTTTATGGAAAAGTTTCACATACGTTTTAATCAGCGCTTCCACACTTAGATTATATTAATGTACAACATATATATGTAGAGCGCAGCGTAAAATGGTGGCGCTATAAAAGTACCAGTAAAATAAAAGTACCCGTGAAAAATAATAAGCAATCCTTCTTTCTTCCTTTTTTTTTTATTTTTTTTTTTTAACTTTTTCTTTTTTTATTCATTTATTTTGTCATTACTGCCGACTTTTATCCCTGTCATGTAGAGAACCCTTTCTACTCCGTTGGGATATCATCTTGCTTTCGGAACTATTGATTCTTTTTTTTTTTTTTTTTTTTTTTTTTTTTACAAAGAGAACCTGCCCTTTCAATTTTAATTAATCCTTTTTAATTTAAGGCTTTGTTCACACATGTCCGGCTGCGGTTTGCAGTCCGGCCAGTTTTGTTTACTGCTTCAGGTGCGATTAAAAATTTGCACCTGAACTTGATCTAAAAACGCACAGGTCTCTTTAAAAACCGACTGCGGCCGCCTCTGACATGTGAGTCAGCTCCATTGAAAGCCAGTCGGATGCGGTTCGCATATATCTGAACCGAGCCTTAAGGATACGTTCACCTTTGGTACATGTTACACATACCACCCGTTTTTAGGGTGGAACTTGTAACATGCTCCTGCAGACTCTCCACTGCCAAAACCCCCATATGACAATCGTCAGGGGATCCTCTCCCCGCACCCGCATGTAAACAATACAGCCATGCTGTGCTCCGCCCACACAGCAGTGTCATTCATTCAGTTTCCTGTGATTGAATGCCCACAAGTAATGGCTGAAGGCTTGTAGTTCTCAATGAACTAAGAGTGCTGGTGAGCACTCCCATAGTTAATTTATTCTTCCTGCTCTCAGGTAACTGCCTGCGCATATGAGGTATGAGCAGACAGTTATGCTGAGTCTGCTGGAGCCTGAGATTGCACCCATGATCTGATCGCCGGTGCAATCCTCTGCAGGCTCCTTAGAAAAAAAAAAAGAATACGCATTTTTTTTTACCTGCAAAAAAAGTGTATTTGTTTTATTTTTTTTAACGGTGAACTTATCCTATAATTGTAATTGGCCATAATTGCCCTGTTCCCCACCCTCCACCCCCATTTCCAGCTGTATCCTTTTTACCCAGGAAGAGTCGCTGCATCTGCAGGGGAAGTAGCTGTATCTGCATCAGCTGCTTTATCTGCCTTCTTTATACATTGCAGTATCTAATAGCCTAGGAAGTGTACAGTGTATTCAGTGCTTTTTATCTTTCTCTGCAGTTGGTGTGGACTCCACTGCTGGCCGCCTTCAGCATTGGCCTCCAGGACTGTGATGATAATGAAGTTGCTTATCTTTGTTTGGAGGGCATTCGCTGCGCCATTCGGATCTCGTGTATCTTCAGCATGCAGGTCAGTGTCATCACTTTGTATTCTCTTTCAGGTTTAATGAATGAGGAAAAGAACAGTCCTGACTAGGTAGGAACAGGTGGAGATAATTGACACACCCAAGACATGTGACACGATGGAACTGCTTACTGCCTCTGTGCCTCTATAACAAGGGGGCAGGGCCTGATGTGAAGAAAGGGAGCTTCCATTGCTCAGGCTGGTAGTAGGTGCATTATGAAGCCTTATTGAACCCTTGGCACGTTCAGTATGCAGGTCTGTATCTTCTAGTTAGAGCTTGGATACAACCTCCTGCTTCTTCCTGCCCCCAGTGATACGTTCACACCATTTCGGAATGCCTGCTTTGCACTGTATGATGTGCGACATTCTAGCTTGGATTGAAATCACTGTTTAGATTCAGTGATCACCACAACCTTTTGTGGAAGGTTTCAGGCTTCAGAGGAATATATTGTCTCCTTTTGGTTCCTTTGATCACCAACTCATAGCAGTTTCTAGTGTCTATACTGGGGAGAGGTTCTCTTTAACGAATAACCATATGAAAATGACAGAATTGTCATTAATTGGCTTGTGTAAAATAACTTCTAAAAACTGTAATGGTTACAAAGGGGAATGTCCCCCAAGCTTAGCAAGACAGAAGACATTGAAGATGACTGTAGCATTCTGAGGGAATATTTTTTATTCTCGTCCACATTGGAATTAAAAAATAGTCAGGTAAAAGTGCTGCCTACAAGGGATTGGGATACTGGCTTGTATTAAATATTGCATATTATAGTGCCTGATCCCTTCATGCTACTAATTCAAAAATTAATAATATATTTTATCTCAATGATACAGTACAGAACACAGAATGTGTAGTCATAGACCATGGGCTATATGCTGCAAAATCTTTTTTTTTTCCTTCCCTTGGAAATATGGAAAATATAAAATTTAAGAGTGGCCACATGAACAGGAGGTGAGGGGAAATCTTCCATTGGGGACACCTGTTCTGGTACCCACTAAAAGAGGAATTCCCTCATTTTGCAGAGATTTCCTCTCCTTTCCTGTTGTCCCTACAGGACAGGAAATAAAGGGAGATCTCCCCAATGGGACACACCGCAAAAGACCTGACTGAGATGTAACCCTACTCTGTCCCAAATGAAAGAGAGAAAAGTTTGTTAACATGTACTGGCTGTAGATGAATGCAGCTTATTGCAGCTGAATCGGCCATGTGTAAGCTATGTAGAATCCTACTCACATAGCCGCTGACTCTGATCTCAGAGTAATTAATTTCCTCCTAATCATTTTTTGCGTTCTATAGAAGTCACCCAGCAGCCTGTTGCTTGCATTCCCCTGCGTTCTCTACAAGCCGCCTGTGACAACAGACCCAGCCGGGACAGGGGCTTCTGGAGGGGACTGCAGGGTAGCCTCTTGCCTATGGGCTGTGCCCTGGCATTTGAGGCTGCTACAAGCATTTAGGAAGATGTCCTGTTATATAATGCAAAAGGACATTATTATATTTAACAGTCATGGAAGCTATGATCTCTGCCAACTTGAAACTCAATGAGAAGATGTATGTGAAAAGAAAGCAGTTCAATGAGATTTGGACAGCCCTTGGTTGTCTTGAATACTGTTGCTGGACAGTCTGGGATCCCTGATTTAATCAGAGCATTGTCTAAGTGTGAATTCCCATTGTTAATCTGTCTGTTAACTAATTTGACTAACTCTTGGAGGTTCTTATGATGGGATTAGCCTTGTGTCAAGCTCGTTATAGAAACCATTGTGTGGTGTTTTGGGTAATATTTGGTTTTATTGTTCATGTGGTGACTGACCTACCTTTTAAGTGTATAAAAACCTGTATTTCTGTTAAATAAGCTGTCATTCCTTGGGTTCTACCTGAACATCTGGTTTGTGTACGATGCTTGGGGGGGGGGGCTGGTATTGACTCTCGGTCTGCTGGAAGGGTTTGGAGAGCTGGAGACACTGTTTGGCGGAAGCACCTAAGCTGGTGCCTGCGTTCCGTCACATTTGGTGGCAGCAGTGGGATTCAAACCCATGCCTCTGAGGAGACTGGAGCCTCAATCTAGTGCCTTAGACCGCTTGGCCATGCTACCCTGCAGTCCCCTCCAAAAGCCCCTGTCCTTATTGCTCACATACCCTTGTATCCTAGATTGTAAGCTCTAACGAGCATGGCTCTCTGATTCCTCCTGTATTGAATTGTAGCTGTACTGTCTGCCCTCATGTTTTAAAGCGCTATGCAAATTGTTGGCGTTTATATAAATCCTGTATTATAATAATAATAATAATAATAATAATAAAAGTAAGTTTCGTATTAAAATAAGCCACTGTTTTCTCCTTCTGTAGCTGGAACGAGATGCATATGTCCAGGCTTTGGCTCGCTTCTCCCTGCTTACCGCCAGTTCAAGCATCACTGAGATGAAGCAGAAGAACATCGACACCATCAAGACACTGATCACTGTGGCTCACACCGATGGCAATTACTTGGGCAATTCCTGGCATGAGGTGTGTAGAGTTTATCAGAGGTTTGTGTCTGTTATGCACATCTTTTATATGTGTTGTCCATCCAGCCTAAGTCTGTGCACACAGAGCAGCTCATAGCACACTCCTAGTTGGTCAAGTATGTGGGGACAGAGTTACAGGAAGGGATTGATTTTCTAAAACTGGAGAGTGCAAAATCTGGTGCAGCTCCGCATAGAAACCAACTTCCATTTTTTTTTTTGTTTTTTTTTTGTTTTTTTTTGTTTTTGTCAACGCTTAAAGGGTAACTCCACTTTTGTGATGAAAAAATAATGATCTAGCATATACAATTACCACACGGGTCTTATTGTAACTAAATGCATTTGATGCAATGACCTTTCCTTTTCAATTTGCAGCTCTGTAATTTTCTGTAAACTGCAATTCTATATGGCATCCTGGAGGTGTTCTGTACACAGAATGTGTTCAGAACGCCTCCCAGAAACATAAGTTCCTGCTTGTGTGATTGGCTCACCGATTTTCCCAGAAGTCTGCACTAAGATACATGTCAGATTTCAGGCATCCCTGCAACAAAGATGTAATGTTGGGTGAGATACTCCCAATAGGAAATAATGCCTAAAGGGATACAGGCCCAGCAGCTTTCCTCTTTTAGTGCACCGCAGGTGCAGCAGCTGGTTGATAATTATGAAACCACTCCCATTAGATTCACCTTCCCACATGGACACAGAGAAACACAGGGATTTCTTCAAAATAACAAAAGGTAGAAATCTGCAACAAAGCTAGTTAAAATTCTTGTAATGTACATAGATCACCCAGAGGGGTATGGGTTTTTTTTTTTGTTTTTTTTTGTCAACAAAAGTGGAGTTACTGTTTAAGTGAACAAGCTGAAGTTAGAAGCTGATTGGCTGCCATGCACAGTTGCAGCAGATTTAGCTCTTTCCAGCTTTAGTAAATCAACCCCCAAGTGTCTTTCTATAGGAGAGGCTGACAGGGTGGTGAAAAACTGCATCAGGGCCTCAGTTTGGGCAGCATACAGTAGCGCTGAATAATGGAATGCACCCGATGACCATAAAGCTATGTACATAGAGGTGCAACCAAGCATATTTCTCTTTATCCAGCATGTGCTCTGTGATATACAGTGAATGTCTGTATATAAAGGGATGATATGGAAAGGTAGGTACGAAATGTATTTGGACGGTGGGTATAATACAGAATTGTGTATAGAGGGATATCGTAGTATGTAATCAGAAGTGTATATAGAGATCATAGGAAGGTGGATACGATACAGAAGTATATAGTAATAATGTTACACTTATTGCAGATTCTGAAGTGTATCAGTCAGTTGGAGCTGGCTCAGCTCATTGGAACGGGGGTTAAGACGCGTTACATCTCCGGCACTGGGCGAGATCGCGAGGGAATTAAGAGCTTTACATCGGGAGGGGAGGAGTTTATGGGTATCGGACTTGGTGAGTATGATGTTCTGATTGGTGATGAGGATGTGACAGATCTGTGAGGGTCTGTGACTCACTAGTGATGTCTTCCAGGCACTTTAGTTGGCAGCGGGGCGGACAGGAAGCAGATCGCAAGTATCCAGGAGTCTGTCGGAGAGACCAGCTCGCAGAGCGTGGTAGTGGCCGTGGACAGGTAAGAGAGCCTGTACTGAAAGTAATATAAAGATGGCCTTTCTTGACCTCCTGAACATTCCAGACGCCTTGCTGTGTCCGGCTTCATACTTTCGAAAGTATGTCTGTGTGCTCCAGGTTGGCATTGTGTCCACAGTAGCATTTGCAATGACAAAGTAGAGTAGGACTGGCTAAAGAGGGATTACTTTGACGCAGTTGGCCAGCTTAAACGTGTATTGCAATGTGGGAACTAAATATCCTTATTTTTTATTGCAAAGTTTGCATGAAAGGTTATAGCAGTGTGCAGAGAGTTCATCCAGAATTTTTGGCCTCATACTTTGAGACGCTGCCATGGAACAAGCTTGCAGTCGGTGACATAACAGGGCATATGATTAGCAGGGCACACAGGGATTCAGTATGTTCAAAAGACAGAAATATATAAGCTGATATTGCTAAACTCTTTTTTTAGAGGTAAAGACTCTGGGTACGTGTCACCTGTTAACCGATTTCACCAACCTGTGCTTTTTCTGGGTCAGCGACTCAGTAGTAAGTGAGTAAAGGATAAGGATGACGGCCCCAGGGCCTGTCCAAATCTTCATCGGGGTATTGGAGATGATGGTCCAGACTTGTACAGCTACCATTTGTCAGTGGGAGCATTGGCCTGCTCGGGCTACTTTTAAGTGAGTTCGGAGAGGTGTTATGAAAAAAAAAGTAGTATATCTCTGTCCCGTCTGAACCTTTTATGATATATTGTAACATGGCTTACTGAAAGTGAATTTTCATCGGGCTCGTCCGGTTACGAGGGTGACTGTTTACCATCGACATGTTCAGACCTGGTAGTAGAGGTTATGGGGCTACTTCTAAACCTGTCCGGGACCCCGGCAGTAGGAATAGGAAATGAGTGAATGATGACTCAGCGACTGGGTCTTTT
>BLSH010069051.1:1437599-1451102 GCA_018402905.1 Glandirana rugosa | reverse complement strand
CTCTATATAGATAGCACAGCACTGCTCTCTCTCCAGCTGACGTCAGCAGCAGTGGTCAGCCCCTCCCTCAGGAACTCTGAGCTAAGAGAGAGGAGCACAAAAACGACAACTGACCCTAGTAAGAAGGTGTTCTCTATACAGAGAAGTATATATGTTATAACACAGACACAGGGCAACTTCTGGTTATAATACAGAGCAGATGGTAACTTTTTATACAAGTGGCTTAACAAACACTTTAAGTAAAAAATGTTTTTCTAAATTGACTCAAATTCTCCACATCAGCACCACTGTGTGAGCCAAGGCTAGACAAGATTATTTGGTGTGTCTGATTCTCCGTTCATCATTTTTTTCTGCAGAGGCCTGACAGTGATGTTTGAAATTATGAAGAGTTACGGTCATACCTTTGAGAATCACTGGTGGCATGACCTCTTCCGAATCGTTTTCCGAATATTTGACAATATGAAGCTCCCGGAGCAGCAGACGGAGGTGAGCAATGCCGGTCAGACCGGGTGGGTGACTCCTTTATATTCACATGACGTCTTGTATCAGTATCCAAAAAGCTTCCATCACCTGCCTTCTCTTCGATGTAGCTTGTCGGATATCTCTATTTTCTGAAAGCGGTAGCAAACTTTCCGTTTGAACAGCCAAGCCGCAATGACATCACTTCATGCACGGGGAGTCAGGGCGAAGCACAGAGCTCTGAAAGGATGGCATGGAGTATGCTGTTTCGTCATAGCGCTTGCGCTGGTGAGGTCACCAGCTGCACAAACAGTGAATACCTTTTAAACTGCACTTTTAGGAGATATTCCTTGTACCTACAGGTTAAGCTTAGCGGTCCTTTCACACATGCGGACCGTTCAGGTCCGCCTTTCAGTTTTTCAGGCGGACCTGCATGGACGCTTCATGCAGCTCTATGGAGCGAAAGATGTCAGCGGTGACATGTCTGCTGACATCCGATCTGCTCCGCTAAATCCAGACGCATGGAAACCTTATTTTCCATCCATCTAGTGGATCGGATGAAAACTGACAGGCGGATCCGTTTCCATCCGATCTCGATAGAGGACAGCGGGGCTCTGACAGCTCCGTCTCTGCACAGTAAGAGGAGATGGACCTGTCATCGGCCGGCTCAGCGGGGATCAACAGAGCGATCCCTGCTGAGCAAGCGGAGTCCATGAAAACGGACATTCAGGTGTGAAAGAGCCCTAATTATAGGCTTTCCTGTAGGTACAAAGGTCCAAGCGATGTTCTTTAAACTTTTTATCAGTATCATGATTCAAAGTTGCAGCCATATAGACGCAAATACATCTGTGTGTAAAAGGTATCAAAATCTTTTTCCTTTTGGAGCTGTGCGGCGATCAGTCCTCATGTCCTATAGATCGTGTCACAGAAATAAGCAAACAGGTGAAATAATCCAAATAATATTAAGGCCTCATTTACACTGCTGCCTTTAAATGGGTGTCTAGAAGCAGTTGGGCATTTTTTCCAGCTGCCACAGAACTCATCTAATGTTCTCTTATCAGTACATGTACACTGGGTCGTTTAAGGTCGTTTCCAGACAGTTGAGTTTAGAGGCTTTTTTTTTTTTTTTTTTTTTTTTAAAGCAAAAAAAAATGCGTTCAGAGGCATTTGAAATGGCAAATGCCTGTAACAGCTTTCAAACTCCCCTAAACGCCTAACTCGGGTTTAGCAGCATTTAGTTTACAGGCTTCTAGACGCGAACGTGGCTTAACGGCCATTTTTAGCGTTTGTTTCTAGCTGTCAAAAAATCGTTCAGGGGGGGTTGAAAAAGCGTCCCGTGTAAATGTAGCCTTAGTGTTACTTCAAAGTAGCGCAACAAACAGTGAATAGTCTCAAAAAGAAAAAAAATCTTTACAACGTGATAGTATAAAGTCCTCCACATAAAGTCCATATCCATATATAAGGACACTGATATACAGCTGTCAATGAAAACACCACAAGATCCACCACCGCTGTGTCACAATTGGTCCTCTCCCAGGGTAATGTAACTCACCAGATCCTAATGCACCCCATTCTCATGAGTGGGCGAACACCCATATTGATCTAAGATGACTCCTCAAATTATTCCACTCCACTTTTCTGCCTTTCTTATGACAATTGCCCTTGTGCCCAAGTATGTATAAAAGAAAAGAAAGGAAGGGCTCCATTAGTGTAATATTGTCACCGCTATATAATTTATTTTAACACTATCTTGACCTCATTTACATGTATAAAATCTTGCAACAAGCATTGTACAAATAATCACAGAATGGTAGCGATCCCAAACTGTCTCACCTCCTCCGTGCAGGCTTCAACGCCACTTGTTCTCAACAATGCATCGCTTCCGCTTGCCATGTAGTCACATCCCCGATGTTTTTCCTCACTGGTCTCTTCTGTGCAAGTCTTCCACGCATATTCCAAACAATGTTTATCTTGTTGTTTTGAGAGCATCCGCCCTGCTAGCCACAGCTCCTGGCTCTGCCCAGCCTCAGGTGGGTTTCACTACCATTTCTCTGGCTTTGTCCATAAGCACCATATTATCCGCATATAGGACACATTTCCTACATTAGGCTTGTTCATAGGCATGTCACAGAAATGCCCTAAAAAGTATGGCATCTGTAACGGATGGGAAAGCCCCAATGAAATCAGATAATTTTGCTCACACACCAAACTGCTCCAATTATGTGCTGTAAACCATAACAACCCATTGGAATCCATGTAGTGCTGGTCAAACAGTGGAAATTTCGATTGTTTACCTTTTTTTTTTTTTTTATTGCATAAATACACTGTACATATGTGTACTTGGAGTGAACCTTTTTTTCTGGTTCTCTTTTGCAGAAGTCCGAATGGATGATGACAACCTGTAACCACGCCCTTTACGCAATCTGTGATGTCTTCACACAGTTCTATGAAGACCTCAATGGCATTCTCCTTTCTGACATCTTTGCTCAGTTACACTGGTGTGTTAAGCAAGGTAAGTCTGCTCTGGATGTGTGAAGAGGGTAGTTATGTTAGTATAGAAATTACCATCCACTTTTTTTTTAAAGTGGTAGTAAAGTCTTATTTGTAACTTGTACCTACAGGTAAGCCTTTAAGGCTTACCTGTAGGTACAGTGAATATCTCCTAAACCTGTACTGTTTTAGGAGATAGTTACACTGCATGCAGCCGGTGATGTAACGGGCGAGTTACTACCGCTTTAACTGAAGAAAGGGGATGGCTTTATAGGGCACAAAAGCTGAAAATGCTGTAGTTTAAAGTATGAAGGGACTCTGTTTCTGAAATCCAACAGCCTACCTGTGCCCACAGTCTGCATCAATCCAATACTGATGGTCTCAACACAAAAAGCTGTTTAGTGTCTCAGTATGTTCAGGCCACCCTTACCCTATTTGGCCCTTGTTATAGAGCAGTCTGTTACTGTGTTGAATTTTCCCCTCAGCCCAGTCTCAGTGCCCAAACCTGTAATAGCCAATCAGAAGAGACCTCATCTGATTTATAGGCTCGAGATGATCAGTGGCTCTGGACAAGCAGGGGAGTTCTACTCTCGCATTGCTTTATCAGCGCTGGGTGACATCCAACTGCACTTGGAGTAGATCAGTGACCCATCCAGCACCTGTATCATTTGTCACACTGCAGTATGCCACACTGCACTCTGGTGGCGTGTTGCTGTCTGCATGTGTCCCCATGTCCACTTGTTGCCCCTCCTTGTCTGCTGCACTGTCTGGGCCTCTGTACCTGCCAGAGAATTGATGGATAATGCTACTTGTGATACTGCTGAATGTATAATAAAGATATTATAGATACTTGGTGTATAATTTTTATCTTAATGAATAGAATGCATTAAGGTAAAAAAAACTGGAGACTTTACAACCACCTTAAGCTCCCGAAGAAGCCCACGTGTGCAAAACATGTAGAGCTTGAACAAACTACATCAGCTCACACCAAACCCGCCTGGAATATTATCAGCTTTACTATCTGGCACCTATACTATGGAATAGGATGGGGCATTTTGGTGTTTTAGTTGGTGTTGATAGATAATGTTGGGTAGCAGGTCCATTATTAGATTTTAATTCACCTCCTGTTATTTATTTTTTTTAATTTGTAGTAAAGTTTTTATGATATTTGCTGTGTCTGCATGTGTCCCCACATCTACTTTTTCCCCTCTATTTCTGCTGCACTGCCTGGACCTCTGTACCTACCAGAGAGTTGATGAATAATGCTACTTGTGATACTGCTGAATGTATAATAAAGATATTATAGATACTTAGTGTATATGTTTATCTATCCAGAATGCTTACTTAAAGAGTTTTGCACAGAGCCGCCCCGATCCTCCTCTTGTGGGGTCCCTCGACGGCGCTCCTGCTTCCTCCCCTTCATCAGGTGCCCCCACAGAGAAACTCTTTTCTGGGGGCACCTGTTGTCTCATCCATTGGCACAGACAGCGGGACTCGGCCCCCCCGCTCCCATGTCCCTGGATTTGATTGACAGCAGCGGGAGCTAATGGCTCCTGCTGCTACAAATCTATTAAATGAGGATGGAGACAGCGGCTGGACACAATGGGCTTGCACGCATCGGTGGAACGGATCAGCTCAAGTAAGGAAAAGGGGGGACTCTGTGGGCAGATGCAGCACAGCAGATTTTTCACCTTATTGGATAGAGTGCATTAAGGTGGAAAATCTGGAGATTTTACAACCACTTTAAGCGCCTGAAGAAGCTCACGTGCGCAAAACATGTGAAGCTTTAACTAACCACATCAAGTCACATCAAACCCACCTGGATACCGGCAGCCATATGATCTGACGCTTATACTATGGAATAGGATGGGGCATTTTGGTGTTTTAGTTGGTGTTAATAGATAATGTTTGGTAGCAGGCCCATTATTCGATTTTAATGCACCTATGTTTTTTAAGATTGGTAGTAAAGTTTTTATGATATTTGTACTTTGATGCCTATAAAGTCTAGCTGCTCAAAAACGTCTATACACATTAATATAGAAAGTGGCACTTTGCTACCAGTAATCACATCCACAGTATCACCCTTTGAAGACGCTAATAAATATTTGTGTAATTTGTAAGGTGACTGAATTCTGGATACTGAAAGCAATTGAAATGTTTGGTAGAAAAAAAGATGAGGGATCCTGAAAGTTTTCATGGAAGTAAAAGCTATAAGTATTTGTAACGTTGCTGATTATAAACAAGAAGTGTGAAAAATGCCCAAGACGTCAAATTGTGTTCTCTCATTCCAGACAATGAGCAGCTGGCTCGATCAGGCACCAACTGTCTGGAAAATCTGGTGATCCTGAACGGAAAGAAGTTCAGTCCTGAGGTTTGGGACCAAACATGTAACTGCATGCTGGACATCTTCAAGACCACCATCCCCAGTGTGTGAGTGTCAGCCATGCTGTACTTTTATACAAGGTCCTCCATGATGTGAGAAGAGTAGAGGAGCTAAAGGAAACTTATTTTATTTTGGCCCCGTGAGAGACACAGGAAGTCTTTAAAGAGGATGTAAACTTTCCTGACTTTTACCTATAGGTAGTGTAAATCTCTCCTAAACTTGCACTATTTAGGAGATATTTACATTACATACAGTCAGTGACATCACTGGTGCATGCGCTCTGAAGGAACGGCCGCCCATGCCGTTACTTCTGAGCCCTGTGCTGTGAATTGAGGCTCCCGTGCACATGCAGGGGGGTGATGTCATCGCGGCTCCACACAGTCACAGAGCCCATGAACCCGTAAGCAAGACTGGTGAAGATGGAAGCGGCTGCAGCGCTGACATCATGACATCACATCAGTATACAATGCATACTAGCACATTATGAAAGGCCAGCGGTATACAACCACATTAACCTTTGTGTTTTACTGCTGACTATAGAAAGATTGCACACTGGCAAATAAAAATACTGTATGTTGGGCCAATATAATTTGTCTCTCTTCCGGCAAGCCTGTTTTTTGCTAACGGAGGATGGCTGTCTTTTCTTCAGCTCTATGTAAAAGACCAACTTTTTTGCACCCCGTTTTTATCCTTGCAATAGTGAGACTGGTTGGTTGTTTTGAGCATGTTTGATTTATAATAGTGTTATTTAGTTGTTATTTAATTTATTATTAGTGCACTCACAATAGCCAAGTAGCGGCAATAACTTTGAGACACAAAGGTATGGTGCAGCTGTTTTAATTTGTTGTTTAGTGAAAAGTACTTAGTTATTGTAAAGGTTAGATTTTTTTTTTTTTTAAATAACAAACATGTCATACTTACCTCCTCTGTGCAGTGGATTTGCACAGAGCGGCCCCGATCCTCTTCTGGGGTCCCTCAGCAGCACTCCTGGCTCTTCCTCTTCTCTGACTGTCCCCTCAGGGAAGCGCTTTCCCTGGGGGGCAGCCATGCGGGCGGTTCCTGAGTCCTGTTGCGTCCATCGACACAGACAGCAGGACTCGGTCCCGCCCTCCGACTCCAGCATCACTGGACTTGATTGACCGCAGCAGGAGCCAATGCTCCCGCTGCTATCAATCTAGGCAATAAGGATACGAGTCAGCGGCTGGAGTTGCTAGTCTCGTTCCCGGCATCGAGGTCAGGTAGGTATAAGGGGGGCTCTAGGGGGCTGCTGTAGTAGAAAAGGTTTTTCACCTTAATACATAGAGTGCATTAAGATGAAAAACAGCGAGGGTTTACAACCCCTAAAACATTTTAACAAAAACACACAGGGGGTGCCTCTAAGTGCAATATTTATAAGGACTTTAATGGAGCAGCCAAATAAACACTCACATGTGTTCCATAAGAATGTGCATATCTAGTAGTATCAACAGAGGGGTAGGCCAATTTCCAGGTCGGTAGCCATCGGTTGACACTACTAGATATGCACATTCTTATGGAACACGTGGGTGTTTATTTGGCTGCTCCATTAAAGCGGAGTCCCGTCCCCACACGAAAAAATGAAGTCAACAGCTACACATGCTGTAGCTGCTGACTTTTATTAATAGGACACTTGCCTGTCCTGGAATCCATCGATGTTGGCACCCCAGCCGATGTTTCCATCGGTTTTAGGGTGCTGCCGCCGGCATTCGTTGTAAGGGTACCCGGCAGTGAAGCCTTGCAGCTTCGCTGCCAGTTCCCTGCTGCGAGAAGCGCGCTGTGCTCTTACTGGCCCGGCAGCAGGGGAAGGAGGAAGGGAGGCCAAACTTCTGACATACCTAGCCACGGCGGGGTCCGATAGAAGTGGGGACTGGGTACCTGTCAGAAACGTGTACCCGCTCTCCCCAGAAAGGTGCCAAATGTGGCACTGGATGGGTGGGGGGGAGACAGACTTTTGGGTGGAACTCCACTTTAAAGTTTTTTTAAATTTTGCACTTAGAGGTACCCAACCCACCTGTGTGTTTTTGTTGTCTTACAGAGATCCTTTCCTGTCTCTGGGAGGAGCTGCCCACCTAGTGCTCTCTTGATACACCATTCCTTCCTGTGGATTTATGGACTTTTGTAGTTTTATGAACTATGATATGACACCTATTACAATTAGTTTTATATAAGACTATGGGAGTTTAACGCGCTAATTTACCAGAAATTGCGCCATATACCTTGCTGTTGCTTAAAAAAAAAAAATCTTACGCTTCTCCTTTACTGTTCCAGGCTCTTAGCATGGAGACCATCTGGGATGGAAGACGATTCTTCAGACAGGCGTTATGTGAGTGTTTGGTAGGATGTGATTTGCATGGTTTCCTCTATATTGTGCCTGCTGCTCCCTGCTCACAAATTCTCTCTCATGGTATTTCCTGATGTAGCAGTGGCGGAATTCCACCTCGATTTAGGTGGCACCCTGTAATAAAAATGAGATGAACATTTCTTGATATAAGGTCCCATACGTGGGCGGGGGGGGGGCACAATCAGCCATTCCTGGCACACAACAAAGAAATTACACATATACCTTTTTATATGTAGACGACAGATTCTCTGTATATACAGACTTCATATGTCAAAATGCAATAACATGACTGTATCATTGTAGCGTAACTAAAATGATTTTATAATGGCCTGACCTTTTGCTATCTATTTAAAGCAATGTGGTCTTCTTGGACCACACACACCCACAATGCCTGCAGGAATACATTGTGGCCGTCATGGTCAACATTTTGGTCTTGCCGACCGCCCTATAGCAGTTTTACTGCTACAGGGTGGCAGCTGTGCGCAGGATCACTTGTATATACGTGATCCTGCACTTTCTGTTAGGGGGTGCGAATGCACGCTTCCGGCGGCTCGCTCCCACTGTGATTAAACACAGTCCACGTACTCAGTGTCTGCCGATACCCGAAAAACATCCTGCAGAGAGACAGAATGGCGATCTGCCTATGTAAACAAGGCAAATCCCCATTCTGACAGGAGAGAAGGCATGGATCCTTTGTCTCTGCAAAGCAGGGACTGGGATCCATGTCTTCCCCTAGTACAAGCACATCCCACACTCTAGTAAGACACTGGTTAGACACACAGTTGACCCTTTGATTGGCCCTTATGTTTAAACCCTTGCTGGTTACTACAGTGACAGTGCATATTTGTAGCACTTAGCACTGTATTGGTGTCAGTGGTTCCCACAAAGTGTCAGTGTCCGACTATCCCACAATATCGCAGTCCCCCCTATAAGTCGCTGATCACCACCATTACTAGTAAAAAATATAAATAAATCCATAAAAATATCCCATCATTTGCAGGCACTATAACTTTTGTGCAAACCAGTCAATATACCCTTATTGGGATTTTTTTACCAAAAATATGTAGCCGAATACATATTGGCCTAAATTGATGCAGACATTTGATTTTTTTACATTTTTTTTTTTTTTATTGGATATTTTTTATAGCACAAAGTGAACATTTCAAAATTGTCGTCTTCTTTGTTTATAGCGCAAAAAATAAAAACCGCAGAGGTGATCAAATACCACCAAAAGAAAACTATATTTGTGGGAAAAGGGGACATAAACTTTATTTGGATACAGTGTTGCATGACTGCACAATTGTCAGTTAAAGTAACGTAGTGCCACATCACAAAAATTGGCCTGGTCATGAAGGGGGGGGGGGTAAATCTTCCGGAGGTAGAGTATTTTAGAGGGGGGGGGTGGGTTTGTCAGCCTCCCAGGGTTGTGTGTGAATTTTTCCATGACATGATGGTGTTTTATGTGTTGGTCATTCTTCCTGTTTTTTGAGCAGGATCTGGATGTCGATCACCAGTCAATGAGCAGCATGGAGAGGAATCCATCGGAGAGGGCACAAAGTCAGGTCTCTGAGGAGAACTGGAAGGGGAAGAGCAGTGAGAGTGAGTGAATCCTGTGTTCTTGTCCCCTCACACAGGGTATCCCCGTCAACAAGCTGACCATCACATTGTCTCTCCATACAGGGCTGGCTGATCAGAAGCTGTTCGCTGGACTCCTTATCAAATGTGTTGTGCAGCTGGAGTTGATCCAGACCATTGACAATATCGTCTTCTTTCCTGCTACCAGCAAGAAAGAGGATGCTGAACACCTGGCTGCAGCGCAGGTAAGAAAATTATTTATGTCTGCCTTCTTCATCAACTGAGGACACCATGCTGTGAGAAAGCATGTATGCCCTGTCCCCATCCTCACTGAGAAACAGGCATTGCATGGGGCTTCAGGTTAATAAACACGGCAGAAGCCCTGGAAGACTAAGAACCTCCAGCCTACATGTGATCACTGTCAAAGCACATGACCAAGAATCACTCTGATTGGTTCCCGATTGTTAGTGGGGATCGATGTTGGTGATCACTAGCGGATATGGACAGTATCGGCTGGTAGCTGTCATGGGGGAAAATCACAGATCCACCAGTATAGAGTGATGTAGAAGGAGATCCTAGTTTATAGCAGGGGTCTGCAACCTTTTTCCATAATGTGTCAATTTTCAAGCGTTGGGCAACCGGTGTGCCAGTGAACAATAAGCATGGCTTAGATCTGCCTCCATTCCTGTACCTCATAACTCCGATGAGCCCCAATTTCTGTAACTTCACACCTCAGATCAGCCCCCATTTCTTCACCTTCACTATCTTGGTCAGTCTTAAAACGGAGTTCCACCCAAAAGTTGAACTTTCGCTTTAAGAACTCCTCGCCCCCTTACATGCCACATTTGGCATGTCATTCTTTTGGGGGGGGGGGGGGGGGGAGTGTGTACCTGGATTTGACAGGTACTTCCTTTCCCCTCTTCCTCCTTCCATGGCTCCTTCCTGGCGACATTTTGGGACACGTCACAGGTCCCAGAAGATTGCCTGGCCACTAGGATCGCGCAGTGCGTGCCCGGCCGTGAAGCTGAAACCGCCGGGCGCCCACAGAAGTAATCTCGGCGCCATGGAGGGAAGAAGGAGGCTCCAGGCGGCTGCATCGCTGGACCGTGGGGACTGGTGAGTGGCTGTTTATTAAAAGTCAGCAGATACACTTTTTGTAGCTGCTGACTTTTAATAAACTTAAAAACGAGTGTGGAACTCCACTTTAATTCCTGCACCTACAGATCCCAGATCAGTCCAAATTTCTACACCTTCAGACTTCATATTAGACCCAATTTGTGCTCCATCTGACCTCAAATTTATCCTAGTTCATGCTCCATAAGAAACGCATAGGTTTCATAGTCATACTTGATGAAGTCCATTCCACTAGGAGTAGGAAGAGGGTGGGCAGGTGGGCTTTTTTCATGTTTCGTTGTTTGCAGCTGCAGACGGGCCTACATCAATACTAGGAGGAAGGCTGGCATGTGAACGTAAGTAATGTCAGGCGGACCTCTCTGAACGGTCATGGAGGTGGACCTCAGGTGTAATAGGTCAAGACAGGTTTTGTAATCGACAGCCTGGTGAGCTGCCAATTACAGTCTTTGGCTGTGGCACTATATTAGTAGGATGCAGGCACCCGGTGGAGGATCCTTTGGTGGGCCATGGAGAGCAGGAGAAACGCCCTCCAGGTGAGACTATTAAGCCTGTTAGACGCCATGCAAGGAGGGGTTGCCTCTGTGAAGCATGTACTGGAAAAAGAAGTGGCTTCACACCACGTCTGGTCCCGAATCCTTTTATTTAAACATCCCAAAGTGACACACACAGGACACTGACAGGTACAGATTGTTGACACGTTTCACACAAAACTGTGCTTAACCACGACCAAGCCAGTCTGAGCATGTGCGACTTGATGGTCTTCCAGGTGACCATGAAATTAGGTTCCATTGTGTGACCACCCTGGCACTTGTTCCTTAGGTTGCCTATCTCTGGTCTATAGATTGCATTTGGGAAGAATTTAATTCTAGAATGCCTGTATATGAACCTGTAATAATGTTTGTGTATTCTGTACACACAGAGGGATGCCCTGGAGGAAGAGATTCACATTGAATCGGAAGATCAGGGAATGTACAAGTTTATGTCAACTCCGCATCTCTTTAAACTCCTAGACTGTTTGCAGGAGTCGCATTCTTTCGCCAAAGCATTCAATTCCAACAACGAGCAGAGGACGGCGCTGTGGAGAGCAGGTGAGGCGTGTGGGGCAGAATCGCATTGTGTGTCCCCTGTAGGAAATGTAGAAGGGAGTACTCATGATGACTTTTTGTTCTGTAGGCTTCAAGGGGAAATCCAAGCCCAACCTACTGAAGCAGGAGACCAGCAGCCTGGCCTGTTGTCTGCGGATTCTGTTCCGGATGTATACAGACCCGCAGAGACAAGACTCCTGGGATGTAATAGAGCAACGACTCTTAAAGTAAGACTGTGCCACTGTCAGCGAGCCACCTATCTCCGGTCTGTACAATCCTACACAAGCATTGTGTGTTAGATATTAGGACCTAAAGCACAAAAGGAGAGCACAACTAGGAAATAAATTAATCCCCCCCCCTCTTTTATATCTACTCACTGACAGTCTGTTTAAACAAATTAGCCCCCCCCTCCCTTGTGCATTCTGTATAAAACCGCGTTTCTCAATGGAGAAATTTCTTAAATCATTTTCTTTGGTAAAACCCAAATTAAGTCGTCTGGTATAAATTGAAAGGGAAGCATAGAGGGTGCTCGAAAACTAACATACATTGTTAAAATTCTTGCTTCTCATTTGATTTTTTTTTTAAAGCTTCAGTGGCAGCATCCGACCTTCAGATGGCAGGATGCAGAACAGTCAGACAACTCTCACTTTAAGGCCTTAGTCAGAGTTGGGGTTGTCAAATTAGCAGGGAGTATAATCTTTGCGAATGACCAAAAAGAGGAGGTCTCCCTTACATTGGTGGTCTGCGGAAAAGGGCTCCCTGGCATTGGTGCTCTGTAGAGAAGTGCTCCCTGGCATTGGTGCTCTGTAGAGAAGGGCTCCCTGGCATTGGTGCTCTGTAGAGAAGGGCTCCCTGGCATTGGTGCTCTGTAGAGAAGGGCTCCCTGGCATTGGTGCTCTGTAGAGAAGAACTCCCTGGCATTGGTGCTCTGTAGAGGAGAACTCCCTGGCATTGGTGCTCTGTAGAGAAGGACTCCCTGGCATTGGCAGTCAGTTGAAGGGCCCCCTTACATGATGATTGGTGTCCTTGTTACCTGAGATATCAGAGAAACTGCCCCTCTAGTCTCTCACAATTGGTTCTGCCTAGTGCTATTGGTCTTGGAGCTGTGTAGGCACACTCAGGTGAGGTCACTTCTGGGTCCCCTGGCAACCTCTGGAGGAATCCTAAGTTCAATGAAACCCTGGTGGAATAGGCTGCTATAAAAGTTTTAACTCCATCTAGTCTCAGGTGCAACACATTTTAAAGGTTCTCCCACAAGAAGATACCCCCCCCAGGTCCCAGGTTGATGTCCCATAAATTTTGCATGCAGGTTTTGGCGTTGCTGCCATTATCGGGAAAGGAACATATTCAAGTGGATTGTTATAGTTGAAGACTCATGGAGCAGAGTGTGGGCCATTTCCATTCTAATGATCTTTGTGTTTATCATTGCAGCGTGTGTAGCGAGGCTCTCACCTATTTTATCACTGTAAATTCAGAAAGTCATCGAGAGGCCTGGACCAATCTACTGCTGTTACTACTTACCAAAACCCTGAAAGTTACAGATGGGAAGGTAAGTCACGTGTCACTAACCTGTTCCTTTATAACTGCAACTATCACGACCTCTTAACGCCCCTACTTATCCTGTTATCCCCAGTAGTTAGTGACATGAATGGAAGGGTAGACATTGAAAGTCCCAAAACCATTCATCATTGTCGTCATCTAACCAGGTCCGGAGAGCTACTGAAAGACTTAAATGTCACTATTTTATCCACTCTCGGAGCGATGTGTGCGACGTTACTATTTGTGTTTCTAGTAATCTTACCTTTACCGGGTGTGAGACGAGGTACTCAGAAGTTGATATTGTTAGGTGAACTTATACAAGGAAAGGGCTATTACCGTCGTTGCGGTTTTGGACGTACGTTTTAAATACCCTGTAGTTGGACCCTGGACCCCCCCCATAGAAGAACACCCTCTTGGAAATTTTACACAACGTGGACTCTGATCTACCTCAATTTTGAAAATATCGTCGGATAAGGTGG
>BLSH010069051.1:1410377-1432171 GCA_018402905.1 Glandirana rugosa | reverse complement strand
GAATCGGCTCGGGGGGGGGGCCACATCGCTGTATCCATGGACAGGTAAGTGACCTTATATTAAAAGTTGGCAGCTACAGTATTTGTAGCTTCTGACTTTTTAAATATTCTTTGCCCAGACTGGTGCTCCTCTTTAATCAAGTGGTGGTAGTGAGTGACTGATTCAGTTCAACGGCTAGAGAGCAGAAGAGATTACCCAGGAATACCCAGACTGGTCGGGTGAAGAGCATAAGACCACCATGGGGCCCACACCTTGAGGAAATTAGGGTGGGAGTTCTAATAGATACTGACCCATCTCTTCATTGACCATTCAGAACGTCAGTATTTTTTATTTTTTTTTCCCCCCTCAGGCCCTGGCTATTGCACACTTGGCGGTGATAAATAAGTGGCCGGGCAAGTTTTTTCCTAAACAGAGCCAGCTTCCATTCCTAGATATTTCTGTCCTGTATGAGGATTTCACCTACATTGGTGTCAATGTTCTAGGGATATTTAGAATGTGATGCTTTTGGTTTGGGTGGAGTAATCCTTTACAAATAAAATATCAGTAGGATCTTTCATCAGTTTCCTGAGCAAGTCCGAGTCTTCCACCTTCATCCATTATTCCGCCATCAGCCAGTAATTCTAAAAGTTTTATTGCATCCATACACATATCCTGTGAGAATGAATTGAAGACTGATTGGTCCATCATGTGATGAGCTGTGTAGAGGGAACTGATGTGGCTGGAAGGGAAATGTATTTTAAGCACCCCTTGTGTGTCCAGCCGTATGACGTCCCCACCCTGAGATTCCACATAATACTATCAGCTGTGTGTGATGTTACTCCTGACCGCATTTCTTCCGTCCACTGTGGCCATGTCCTGCTTACTTTGTACTGCACATGACCACATCTCATGCCTTCTGTTTGTTTTGTGTATGGCAATAACCACGCTACTGTCCATGTGTAGTCCTAGTTAACCACATCTCATTCCCCCCCAGGTATAGCACCCCTTAACACATCCTTACTGCACATCTCCCGCTATACTCCCGTCCTCCTGCCACATATGGTCCCCTCATCTCTCTAAGGCTCGGTTCACACTAGTGCAGCTTGTGACATATAAAGTCGCACGACAAGGCAAAACCCATTTATTGTAATGGCACCCATTCCAATCTATGGGACTCAATATCACAACGTCTTCATACTTTAATGCGACTAGTCCCATAAACTCTAATGTTGCATGGAAGTCGCACGACAATGGGGCTGCACTAATCTGAACGGAGCCTCATGCACCTGATCTGCAAATGTCACTGGAGACTCCTCACCTGCATGTGATCAACGCTTTGCACTCTAAACGGTATCGGTCTTGGAAAATTACAATACACTTGACCCCAATGAGTGTGATCATGTGACACTCATGCATGGGGCTAGTCGGATCTGTGGCTTCTCCCATTGTCCGGGACGGAAGGGGACATATTATCATTATTAGGATTCCTGTACCTCAGTCTATATAAATCTCTGTATAATACTTCCCGCTCATAATGTGTAAATTATTCTTTTCTCTGATTTTAATTTGCTTTAAACTGTGTGATGTGACCGATTCTGGATGTAAACTTTCTGAATGATAAAAGGCTGTAAAGTTTTCTATGTAAGATATTATAATGTATCATATTGTTATAATATATTCTGCTTTAATCGGGTGATAAATCGATCAATAAAGCTTTAATGGTGATTGTGGGGGCTTTTTCCTGAACACACCAGATATCACTGCTATGAGAACGAAGAGCGAGGCTCCTGATTCCAATAGACTGATTCCTCATCACTAGGCCCGCAGATATGAAGAGTGCCTGTCTGCGAGGTGCTGAAATTGGCGGTGGCCTGTGTACACCTTTTGTGCTTTAAAAAAAATAAAACCATCAACCAATTCTGGGCAAAAAAAAAACATACAGCACCACATCCCAGCACAACTGTCCAAAACCTATTCGGAAACCAATTGATTCCATTAATAAGGGATTTGTAAAGGCTCCATACTGGAGACAACTTGCTGATTTTGTACGTTTGTCCACTGGCAAAGAAATGATCAGTCTATAATTTTAATGGTCGGTTTTTTTATACTGGAAACAGAATAACAACAAAAATATCCAGAAAACCGCATTTCAAAAAAGTTATAAAGTGATTTGCAATTTAATGAGTGAAATAAGTATTTGATCCCCTATCATTCAGCAAGATTTCTGGCCCCCAGGTATCCTCTATACAGGTAACGAGCTGAGATTAATAGCACTCTCTTTAAAGGGAGTGCTCCTAAAAATAGAAACCCCTCAGCCAGGGCATTGAAAATGGGCCGTGGATGGGTATTCCAGCATGACGATGACCCAAAATACACGGCCAAGGCAACAAAAGAGTGGCTCAAGAAGAAGCACATTAAGAGCCTGGAGTTGGCCTAACCAGTCTCCAAACCTTAATCCCATATAAAATATGTGGAGGGAGCTGAAGGTTCGAGTTAACAAACATCAGCTTCGAAACCTTCATGACTTGGAGAGGATCTGCAAAGAGGAGTGGGACAAAATCCCTCCTGAGATGTCTGCAAACCTGGTGGCCCCAACTACAAGAAACGTCTGACCTCTGTGATTGCCAACAAGGGTTTTGCCGCCAAGTACGAAGTCATGTTTTGCGAAGAGGTCAAATACTTTGTTCACTCATTTAAAACCAAATCAATTTATAACTTTTTTGAAATGCGTTTTTCTGGATATTTTTGTTTTTATTCTGTCTCTCACTAACAAAATTAAACCTACCATTAAAATTATAGACTGATCATTTTTGTCAGTGGGCAAAAATGCTTCTTTCCCTCACTGTAGTTGCATTGATATGCCTCCACAAGTTTACACATATCCTAAAATAGTGCAATTCACATGCTAAAAAGTATACGTAGTCCATTTAGAGATTTTAATGTGCATTCTTCAAATTCAAGTCCAACGTGGTTTGCAGCTTGGACCGCTGCTTCTCCAGGGACTAAATGTGAATTAATCAGAACTTCCAACAGCAAATAAATGTTTGGTTTAGTTGATACCCCGCATCACCAGATGGCCACCAATGGGGACTACAGCCAGGGCCGGGACAAGGGGTGGACAGAAGGGGCGGCTGACCTAGGCACTGTGATATAATATGTGCTGGGGGAATTTGGGGAGACCGAGGATTTGTCCTGGGAGGGGGGATTTCAGCAGAGGGGTGAATTTGTCTTGGGAGGAGAAGAAATGTATGCTTAGGAAGTACACCCCTTAACCCATGTGCCTTGGGGTTGACGTGGGCTGTCTTCACCATTGTTGGCCATCTGGTGATGTGGGATACGAACTACACCAAATCCATATTTATTTGCTGTTGGAAATTGTGATAATTTCGCATTTGGTTCCTGAAAAAGCAGTGCTCCAAGCTGTGAAACGTGTTAGTCTTCAAATTGAAGAATGTGCATTAAAATGGACTATGTATACTTCCTTTTTAGCAATTGCACTTTTTATGATAATGTGTAAAATTGTGAAAGCGTATCAATGCACCTAGATGTCATTTTATCAACAAATTGTGACTAATACAATTTGTATTTAATTTTGATATGTAGCCTATTTGTGCTTTAACAAGTATTCCCAAATGTGAAAATTACCTGGAGTAGTCCTTTAAAACCTGATTCAACTCACAACAGAACTATATATTTTACAAATATAAAAGGACAATTCATGTGTCAATCATCAGTGCACCATCACTAGTATTAAATGATAAATATAGGTACAGTGCTACTAAATTAAGAGTAAACAATTATACATTTTACTAACATATAATGTTATAAATAATAAAGGTGCTTCTAATAAAGTGCAGTAGTCTCCTGAATGTACACAAGCTCAACCTAAAATCAAGCACAGACTACGGACGCAGCACTGCATCCAATAAATAAAGAAGTTATTAAAATCATTAATTTGTAGTGGATGTAGATGAGTTCCTAAGTGGCTTGACTATACATCGACCCATACAGGTCTAGCCCATCAATATATATGTAGCTCCACATAGGTAACAGATAATAAACAAAGTGTACTGGGCTAGATGATCTGAAGGGTCCAAAGCCAGGTCTTGATCTCTACATGTTTTGCCAAAAATGACTTCTTCAGGAGGAACCTATGTTAAGAAATAAGTCACAATTACATGACTGGGTAAGAATTTCTATTTAATAAATACCATATCTAGTACATATTTTGGGGGTCTCCTTGACACATTGCTCTAGGCTTTTGGCTAGCCTGTGCTCCTTTTGTCATGGCCCAGAGATGTTCGGTCATGACAAAGGCCAGCCCAGAGCCTGGGAGTGATGTGTCAAGGCTCAAAGCAGCTGCCAAGGAGACCCCCAGAATATGTGAGTCTAGATATGGTATTTATTAGATAGGAATTCTAACCCAGTAATGTAAGTAATTGTGAATTGTTTCTTAAAAATAAGTAGGATCTCCTGAAGAAGCCATTTTTGCCAAAACACGTAGAGATCAAGACCTATCTTTGGATATACAACTCTAGTATTTACTTCCTTTACTTAGGGGTTTTTGTTGGCAACCTATAAAGTGCCCTTTTTCTCCTTTTTTTGGTTCTTTTCCTTTTAATGTACACAAGCACTAATGGTATTAATCTGTGTAATCAGATAATACACTCTTCTCTCGGAATTACAACCCCAGTTACAAGAAATTTGGGAAGTTGTGTAAAATCTACAAAGCGAATGCAATGATTTGTTTTATTTACAATAGAAAACACATCAAATGCTTAAACTTAGAGAATGTACCATTTTAAGAAGAAAAAAAAATAAGGTAATTTTGAAATTGATGGCAGCAACACATCTCAAAAAAGTTAAGCCAGGGCAACAAAAAGCTGACAAAGTAAGCAGTACTAACAAGGAAGAGCTGGAAAAAACATTTTGCAACTAATTAGGTTAATTAGCAACAGGTTAGTAACATGATTTAGGTATAAAAGGAGTCAGTCTTAAGCCTCATACACATGGGACGATGATCGTACGTACGATCGTCTCAAAGCGTATGTTGGCTGTTGTATGTAGCATACTGACTGCACTACACGATCGTACGACCAAAGAAAGAGCGTTCAGGTGCATGTAATTAGCATCCGGCCGTTCCTGACTTCTGAGCATGCGTGTTTTGCACAATACAACTTGTTGGACCAACTTCTACACACGATACAACGGTCGTATGACCGCTTGTTGGTACGACCAAGTTTTCTAGTTTGCTCATACAACTCCCGTTGTATGACTGTCGTATGTCGGCTGTTCTAATCGCATGTAGGAATGATCAATTTTGCATACAACGGTCGTTCGTAAGACCTGTTGTATACGATCATCGCCCCATGTGTACGAGGCTTTAGATGTAAATAAGGTCAGAGGTTCACAAATCTGCATCTAAAAATTGTTAAACATTGTTTTTTTAATGTAAAATTGCAAACACTTTAAATATATCATCATCTACAGTACACAATATCAAAAGATTTAGAGAATCTGCAGAAATCGCTTTACGAAAGGGATAAGGCCAAAATGCAATATTGGATGTCTGTAATCTTCGGGCCCTCAGGTGGCGCAGCATTAAAAACAGGCATTATTCTGTGATGGACTGCATGGGCTCAGGAATACTTCCAAAAATCACTGTCTATGAACACAGTTCCCTCTGCCATCCAAAAATGAAGGGTAAAGCTCTATCATGTAAAGAAGCAGCCATATCTGAATATGATCCAGAAACACTGCTTTCTTCTTTGGGCCAAAGCTCAATTAAAATGGTCTGTTGCAAAGTGGAAAACTGTTTTGTGGTTTGACAAATTGAAATTTGTTAATTCTCTTGGGAACCATGTGTGCTGCATCTTCCAGGCTAAAGAGGAGAGAGACCTTCCAGCTTGTTATCAGCGCTTCTTTCAAAACCCTCCATCTCTGATGGTATGGGGGTGTATTAGTGTGTAAGAAATGGGCAGCTTGCACATTCAGAAAGGCATGATCAATGCTGATGGATATATCCAGGTTTTAGAGCAGCGTATGCTCCCATCCAGACATGTCTTTCAGGGAAGGTCTTGCATATTTCAGCAGGACAATGCTAACCTGCATACTGCATCTATGACAACAGCAAGAGTTTGTAGTAGAAGAGTCCAGGTGCCTAACTGGCCTGCCTGCAGTCCCAACCTTTCACCAGTTGAAAATATTTGGTGCATCTTGAAATGAAAAATACAAAAATAAAAGAAAACCCAGGACTGCTGAGCAGTTAGAATCTTATATCAGGTAAGAATGGGACAACATTCCTCTTCCAAAACTCCAGGAACTGGTCTGTTCAGTTCCCAAACATTTAGGCTGGATTCACTCTGGAACACGCAGCGGCTCCCAGCAGGGGTCCGTTGCATGCTGGTTCACAGTTTCAGATCCGATTTCGGCCTGAATTTTGGGCTGAATTCGGACCTGAAACAGACCAAAAGACACACAGATGCAAACTGCACTGGACCCGCTGCAGAGATATGTGAACCGGCTCCATAGAGAGCCAGTCACAATCTCCTGCTAATCCGCATCCAATTCGCATAAGTGTGAACCCAACCTTACAGAGTGTTTGTTAAAACGAGGGGATGGTATACCATGGTAAACATGGCCCTGTCCTAACTTTTTTGAGACATGTTGTTGCCATCAATTTTAAAATGCTTCATAAAATTATACACTTTCTCAGTTGAAACATTTGACATATTTTCTATTGGGAATAAAATATGGGTTTATGAGATGCACAAATCATTGCGTTCTTTTTATGTAGATATTACACAGTGTCCCAACTTTTTTGGAATTGGGGTTGTATAATGTGTATCCATTCCACCACCTAGAAGACGTCAGTCCCTATAGGGGCCAAACACACAAAATGGATGTGACCTCTTAAGCCTCGTACACACGGGACGACGATCGCACGTACGGTCGTGCCAAATCGTATGTTCGCTGTTGTATGTAGCATATTGACTGCACTACGCGATCGTACGACCACAGAAGAACGTTCAGGTGCATGTAATTAGCATCCAGCCATTCCTGAGTTTGGAGCATGCGTGTTTTGCACAATACAACTTGTTGTACCAACTGCTCTGTACACCCGATACAACGGTCGTATGAGAGCTTGTTGGTACGACCAAGTTTTCTAGTCTGCTCATACAACTCCCTTGTACGACCGTCGTATGTTCAACTGTTCAAATCCCACATACGAACGATCGATATCGCATACAACGGTCGTTAGTACGACCTGTTGTATGCGATCGTCGTCCCGTGTGTACAGGGCTTTAGTTTAAAGGAGTTATTAATGCTCAAGATTTTTCACCTTAATGCACTCTATGGGGATGAGAACACCAGTCCCAGCTGGTGTCTCAGGTCCTCATTGGATAGGTTGATAGCAGCGCAGCCATTGGCTCCCACTGCTGTCAATCAAATCCAATGATGTGGGGGCCGGGGCAGAGTCCTGCTGTCTGTGTCAATGGACATGGGAGCGCGCATGCACTGGTGCCCCCAGGGAAAGCGCTTCTCCGTAGGGGCACTCGATGCAGGGAGGAGCCAGGAGCGCCGCTGGGGGACCCCAGAAAAGGTGGATCAGGGCCACTCTGTGCAAAACCCTTGGACAGAGCAGGTAAGTATGACATGTTTGTTATTTAAAAAAAAAAAAAAAACAAGACTTTACAACCCCTTTAATAAGAAGGTAAATGCACACTTTGTTATAGTAGTATTAGTCTCAAATAGTACAACACAGGTTGGGTGGATGCTTTTCCTAACACTCCCCTATCAAATGTTCGATCACAGAGGGAGTCTGAGCTTCTGTGGTGCTCCTAATTCCTCTGATGGTTATCTGAGGATCCTCCTGGGCTTCTATAGGGCTTTCTTCTTTTGGTTGGGTGTCTGAGGTTCCCCCTGGGCTTTTATGTTTCTTCCATCTTGTGGCATGTGTGCGGCTTCTATGAGGCTGTGGTCTGGTGCTGAGGTTCCCTGTGGACTCCCCTCCTCTGCTTAAGTATGTGAGGTTGACCCTGCTCATTTACGGCTCTGGCGGGTGTCAGTGGTAACCCCTAGGCTTCTAAGGTGTTCCCTTCATCTTGTTTGATATGTAAAGCTCCCCCTGCACTTTCATAGGGTTTCCATCCTCTGGTTGGATGACTGAGGTTGGGCTATTATGGCGCTCTTCTCTGGTTGAGTGTCTAAGTCTCCCGTGGGCTTCTATGTTGCTCCGAGCTTCTAGGACAGGGGTCTCTAAACTTTCTAAAAAAAAAGGCCAGTTTACTTTCCTTCAGACTTTAGTGGGGGGGCTGGACTATGTGCACTGGAAGTAGAAAATGTCCCGGTATTAGTGGCACAAACTATGCCCCATAGTTGATATTATTAGGAGGTACTGTGCCCAATCTTTGGCGTCATTGGGAGGAATTGCGCCCTTTTTTTGGTGTCAGTGGGGGGAATTATGTCCCATTGTTGGTGCCAGATGATGAAATATTGCCACAAGGACGCCACTGCTCTACGAAATGTCCAAGGTTTCTTTTGGTTTCTCTTCTTGTGTTTGGGTGTCTGAGGCTTACCCAGGGGTTCCATGATGCCCCCCTTAGTTATGTCTGAGGATAACCCTACTGCTAGTGGGTGTGCAAAGTACCCCCCTGGAGGTTCTCAGGCACTTCCCTCCTCTGGTTGAGTGTCTAAAGAAGCCTTTCTCAATCTTTGTTTAACCCCAAAGGAACTTTTAGTAATTTGTAGGTCTTGGGAGACCATTGTCAAAAATTATAGTGTTTATGTCCTGCAGTGTGGTAAGTAAAATGTAGATATAATAGTCAAAAAAGGATATGGCTCACTTAGAGTGTTTGACACCCAAGGTGGATCATTTTATAACTTTCATCTGCGTAATTTCACATTATTTTCAGTGCTAATTAGGAAATGAAAACAAACACTTCATTCTATCAACATGAAAAGTTACATACACAAGTCTTCTTTCATGGTTGGTCAATGATGAAGAGTCTCTTTACAATGTATTGGTTGAACTAGATCCACTTTGGTTTCAATCTATGTAATATGGGTAGTGGGGAAGAAGGCGGCTTCATTGGTGATTAGTGGGAAAAATTAACCTCTTACAGATTTCTAAAAAGATCACTGGAGTTGAGAATTAAGAGTAGAGACCCTACTGGAGCTATGCCTTTGACCTATGTAGGATGCTAAAACGATCGCCAGTGTTGAGGATCAAGAGCAAGTACCCTACTGGAACTATGCCCTTGACCTTGCCAAGTTGTGTTGACCTTAAAACTATGTAGGCAGCATCAGGGACTAGGTCAGCCCGCTCAATGGTTAAGAATATTAAACACAAAATGTGCAGCACTAAACTCATTCCAAACTCAATATAACAAAAAAGGTGACGATGTATGTGTGTGTATATACACAAAAGTGAAATAACAGTAAAATGAAATTGAATTAAATATTTAAAAAAATGAAAAATCAAAGTCCGCCACACAATAAATTAAAATATTCTTTTTTGTGTTGAGAATCGTTTGTGTACCACTTGGAATGATAAATCACACCTCCTTACCAGAAAATAATGAGGCTCTTTTTATGAGTGGTCCTAAAGTGCTCATTGGTAATAAATTCTACAATCGGGGACACAGATGGAAAGATTCTGCTTCTCTCATCAACAATCCATATGATGAAAGCATGACAGACGTTAAGAAAAGAATATATATATAGTATAGTATGTATGTGAACACCAATACAAAACTGAAAGATGTGCACTCACATGATGGAAACATTCATGAACAAGCCGTGCGTGTGAACTTCAAAACAACACAGCCAACAAGTGTAACAAATCTGACACTCTTTAAGGTAAGCGTCCCATGCCCAATGATCTTTCCAACCCAAGTACCTCACACAAATCATTTCCCATAGACCTTTTGATGTACACGATAATGTCAATACGTCCTGGCTCTGCCCTACCGTTTTTCAGAAAATTACATCATCAGGTAGCCCCCCTGATGAAGTCATTTTCTGATGAAATGCGTAGGACACAGCCAGGAAATGCTGATCTCACTGCCTACATCAGTTGGTCTATGGCAGTGGTTCTCAACTCCGGTCCTTGGGACCCCCTAACAGGCCAGATTTTCAGTATTACCTTGGGGAGATGCAGACTGGAATACTGCAATCACTGAGCAGCAAATAATATCACCTGTGATGCATTTCAGTTATCCTGCAAACCTGGTCTGTTAGTGGGTCGCGAGGACTGGAGTTGAGAACCACTGGTCTATGGGAATTCTCTTATGTGAGGTTCTGATACATTGTGGCAGTGCCACATCTACTTTTTAATGTGTGTGTATTTTTGCTTCTAATAAATTGGCTGCTAATAAACTGAGCTGCTGGTGGACCTTCTTCCTTCACTCTGACTTACTTAATCTGCATTATGGATCAATGACTTCAAAAAATATTGAATTAGTCGATCAGCTAGTCAAACATCTAACATTGTGTGGGTGAGTTTACACCTTGATGATTGGTGGCTGAATTTAGAGGTGGAGGAAGCACAGATCCACGGAAAGGATAATGTAGAAGCAGAGAAATCCTTGCACTGCAGGTCCTCGGGTAGAGCTTTCTCTCCAGCAAGGAAAACCGTGAGCAGCACAGTAGCAGTCAGAGGGAGCAGTGCCTTAGATGATCTCACATTACAGATCTACAGCAATGAGGATACAGAAAGTACCTATGTACAGGAAGTGCAGTTTTTTTTTCGGGGTTCTACTTTGGCATAATTAACATTTCTAGATGTTTCTTAGCAAATCGTCATTTTTGTGATTAAGTCCACTTTAGGCTGGGTTCACACTATTGCGAATTGGTTCTCAGCATCCAATTTGCAATAGCAGATTTTCACCTGCTCTCTATGGAGCCAGTTCACATATCTCTGCTGCAGCTCTGGTGCAAATTTGCACAGGAGCCTTGTGCGTCTTTTGGTCCATTTCAGGTCCAAATTCAGCCAAAAATTCGGGCTGAAATGGTGAACGGTGACGCACCAGACCCCTGCTGTGAGCCGCGTGGGAAGATAGTGTGAACCCAGCCTTAAAGTGGGGCTGCACCTTGGTTAGCGTTACACTTTTAAGATGCAACCTTTCAGTTTTTTCCCCACCTGTCCTCAATCCATTGAGATATAATTTTCTAGATTACAGAGCCGATTGTTTATTTCTTCCCATTTAGTGCCCCAGTTCGTTTCTATGCTCCCAGCACCCTAATTCATTCCTATGAAGCTTCTCTTATGAGCTGATACTCGGCACTGGCTCTCCAAAGGAATGAATGGGAATGTGGAGCAATTTTGCAACCCCGCCAGGAAGAATTAGATAAGTGACTCTGGAATCTGGTTGGTGGATGAGGGACAGATGAGGATAAAACTGGGAGGGGCACCTTTTAACAGCTCCACTCTGAACTGAAGAGTCAGACAAATTTACTGCCTCCACCAAATATATGGGATGTTGTACTGCTCTGGTGACAGGTCCTCCTCTGGCGGATGTTGCACATATGGGAGAGAGGTGATGGATGTGGTTTACTGCAAATACCAGGACCCTGGCTGGTATTCCATCCTAACAGTGGGAGAATGTATTCCCTCCCCCGCATACTGCTGTCAATAAGTACAGATATCTGGTACAGCCAGGAGAACAGCGCTATCAGGAGAAGCTCAGCAATGGCGGCCTTTGTATATCAGAGGACAGGTTTTCTAGATACCTCAGTCACTGAGCTGGAAGAGGTGGTGAATCTGTTAAATTAGAGCTCATACAAGGATTATACAGCCCATCTGTCACTCCATCTTTCTTTCCAGGAAGATCTTGGACCTGATGGGTTGGGTCCTCCTATGGAACTGAGAACATTCAATCGTGCAGCGTGTGTAAAACAGTTTCTTGCTTGATACAGGGAGCCTCAAGTGCAGTATCTAAAATAATATTTAATGAATGTAAAACTACTACAGGAGATGGTCAGAGACTGCAAACCTACTACAGGAGATGGTCAGAGACTGAATATACTACAGGAGTTGGTCAGAGACTGCAAACCTACTACAGGAGAGGGTCAGAGACTGCAAACCTACTATAGGAGATAGACTGCAAACGCACTCCAGAAGATGATCAGAGACTGAGGACCCGCTACAAAATATAGTCAAAGATTGCAGACAAGCTACAGTGCACAGTCAGAGACTACAGACACGCAACATCCAACCGATAGAGACTAGGGACACACTACAGGAGACAGTCAGAGACTATAGACACGCTACATCAAACTGATAAGAGTCTATAAACATTCTACAGGACATGGTCAGAGACTGTGGACATGCTACAGGAAAGGGTCCTTGACTGGGGACACGCTATAGTAGATGGAAAGACAATGGAAATAGACTACAGGAGACAGATGGAGACTGGGAACATGCTATAGAACAGGGATATGCAACTAGCAGACCTCCAGATGTTTCAGAACTACGAATCCCATGAGTCATAGCAAGAGCATGACACCCAGTGGCAGAGGTATGATGGGACTTGTAGTTGTACAACAGCTGGAGGTCCGCTAATTGCATATCCCTGCTATAGAAGATGGTCAGAGAATGCAGACACACTACAAGGGATAGTCAGAGACTGGACACACATAACACAATGAGATTATTAGAGCATTGTGTCCCAACCAGGGTGTCCTGGCACCTTGGGGTGCTGTCCTGGTTCCCCCAGGGTCCTGTTAACACAGGACCAAGTTTACCCTGGATTGGTTTCATTAGTTGCTATGGTGCCGGTGGGCAAGCCAGTAGTGCCATAACAACCAATGGCATTCTAAGGCCAGGGCGCAAGGAGTCATTTGGTGCCATTATAATGTTGGCTGGCTTGCCAGCAATGTGGAAATGCCTGACTCTAATCAAAGGCAGGAACCATACAGGGCCACGCCCATCCTTCTGGCCAGGCAGTCTGCCTTTTCCAGACCCCCTAGACTTCCCGCATTCTGCCTCCTCCAGACCCCCTAAACTTCCCGCCCTTTGACTTCTCCAGACCCCTTAGACTTCCTGCGCTCTTCTTTCTCCAGACCCCTTAGACTTCCTGCGCTCTTCTTTCTCCAGACCCCCTGGACTTCTTGCCCTCTGCCTTCTCCAGACCCCCTGGACTTCTCGCCCTCTGCCTTCTCCAGACCCCCTAGACTTCCCATGCTCTGCCTCCTCCAGACCTCCTAGACTTCCCATGCTCTGCCTCTTCCAAAATCCCTAGACTTCTCCTGCTTTATCTCTTCCAGACCACCTATACTTATCGCGCTCTGCTTCTTCCAGACCCCATAGACTTCCCCTGTTCTGCCTCTTCCAGACCCCCTAGACTGCCCTCTCTCTGCCTTTTTCAGACCCCCTAGTCTTCCCCCGCTCTGCCTTTTCCAGACCCCCTAGACCTTCCTTGCTCTGCCTCTTCCAGACCCCCTAGACTTCCCCCAATCTGCTTCTTCCAGACCCCTAGACTTCCCGCTCTGTCTCTTCCAGACCCCCTAGACTTCCCCCGCTCTGCCTCTTTCAGACCCCCTAGACTTCCCATGCTCTGCCTCTCACAGACCCCCGAGACTTCCTGCTCTGTCTCTTCCAGACCCCCTAGACTTCCTGCTCTGCTTCTTCCAGACCCCCTAGACTTCCCACTCTTCCTCCCTCAGACCCCCTAGATTTCCCACGCTCTGGCTCCTCCAGACCCCCTAGACTTCCCACGCTCTGCCTCCTCCAGACCACCTTGACTTCCCATGCTTTGTGTCATGTACCTGGTGGTGGATGTGCAGGGAACAACTTCTCTTACTATCCCGATTTGCGAACCACTGGAAGGGGGGACAGGATGTTTGTGAGTACAAGGTGGCACAAGGGCTTGGCAAGATGGTAGGTGCTGGTGTGAAGAGTCCTGCTGCAGGTATGGTGCAGATCACTGATAGGCAGCTGGATGACACCGGCAGTGGGGCCGGGAGCCCATGCTGTAGGCAGAAGGATAGTCCAAAGTAGGCTGGGTTGGCAACAGGCAGGCAAAGCGGTACCGTAGGAGCAGGCAGAGAGTGGTTGGGGTTACAAGCCAGGTTATCAGGAAGCGGGCAGCAAGGTACAGAGGAGCAGGGAGAGAGTAGTCGGGGTCACAAACCGGGATCAGTGTAGGCAGACATCAGGTTAGTCGTGGACAGGCCGGGTCACAGAAACTTAAGACAGAAGATAACAGGTAGCTCAGGAACACGGGATACGCTGTAGACTGTACAGCACTTGTTGCAAGGTGCTGCCCATTTAAATAGGCCATTTGGCGCCAGTGATGACACGCACCTGCCACGTGCGCCTGGGCACACATGAACGGGCATACTGCTGGAACCTTCAGATTGCATTCTCTGACATTGCCCCCCCCCCCCAAGGGGCAGCCTCTGGATGCCCAGACGGGCCATCAAAACTGGGTGGCTTCTCCACCAGAATGCTCTGACAAGGTCTTCTGCGTGCAAGTTATCTTCAGGCTCCCAGGAGTTTTCCTCCTGCGCGTACCCTCTCCACTTCACCAAATATTGAACACGACTCCCCCTTTTTCTACAGCCCAAGATGGATTCCACTTCAAACTCTTCTTCACCATCTACTAATACTGGTTCCGGGGGGCCTGTCCTCCATTCAGGAAAAGGCTCAGGAACTGCAGGTTTAAGCAGGGTCACATGGAACACAGGATGGACCCGAAGAGAATTTGGTAACTCCAGTTCATAGGCTACCCTGTTGATTCTCCTCTTGATTGGAAAGGGACCAATGAATCTGGGACCTAGTTTCCTAGATGGGCAAGCCATCTTGAGGTTTGTTGTGGACAACCAGACCAGACAATTCAGCTCACTTCATCTCTTTTTGTCAAAGATTTTTTTGTTATATTCCTGCTTTTTTTGCATTGTGTCTTGAAGCAGCCGGTTGTTAGTGTCCCAGAATTTTATTGTCTCATCTACCGAGGGTACCGGAGCCTCCAGAAGAGGGCAAGACAGAAAGGACGGGTGGAAGCTGTAGTTTGAAAAAAACTGAGATTGGTGGCAGAGTGGACAGAGTTATTGTAAGCAAACTCGAAATGTGACAGCAACGGGACCCAGTCATCCTGTGAAAATGAAGAAAAACATCAGAGATACTGTTCCAGAGTCTGATCGGTCCTTTCCGTTTGACCATTCTTCTGTGGGTGGTATGCCGAGGAGAAGAACAGTTCAATCTTTAGGGACTTACATAATGCCTTCCAAAATCTGGAGGTGAACTGCACCCCCTGATCTGAGACCATATTTGCTGGGTCCCCGTGTAGTCTTATAATTTCTCGGATGAATACCTCTGTGGTTTCGGGGGCAGAGGGAGTGCCCTTTATGGGTAGAAAATGGGCCATTTTAGTCAATTGGTCGACTACCACAAAGGTGGTGGCGTACCCTTTAGATGGGGGTAGTTCTACAATGAAATCCAAGGCGATAATTTTCCAGGGTCTTTCTGGTACTGGAAGTGGGTTCAGGAGTCCCCAGGCTCTGGTTTTGCTGCTCTTATTTTGTATACAGGTAGTGCAGGACCCCACATAACTTTTACAGTCTTTTTCAAGCTGTGGCCACCAGAAGGTACACTGCAGAAGATCGGAAATCTTATGCACCCCAAAGTGCCCGGCCAGTTTATGGTCATGCCATTGTTCAAGCACAGCTGTACGTAGTTCTTTGGGCACAAAGATTTTGTCATTGTGCCAGAGTAGCTCATCCTTGGCCTGCAAAGTGGTGCCTGAAAGGTTGGTGCTCCTAGTTGAAGTCCGCCTGATTCGTGTTAGCAAATCTTCTTGTAAATGTAAAAAGCTTCCGGAGGGAAGTATGGTGTCGGGAAGTGTAGGATCTCAGGGTATGGTGAACATGCGCAAAAGCGCGTCAGGTTTTGTATTCTTTGACCCTGGCCTGTACGTTATATGCAGAGAGAATCTAGAAAAGAAGAGTGCCTACCTGGCCTGCTGTGGTGTCTTAAATATTCTAGATTCTAATGGTTGGTGTAGACCAACATTGGGTGTGTGGCTCCCTCCAGGAGGTAGCGCCATTCGATTTAAGTGCCGATTTAATAGCCAGGAGCTCCCTGTCCCCCACATCATAATTCCTTTCGGGTGCAGTTAATTTGCGGGAGAAGAAAGCAACTAGGTGGAGCAGAGCCTTTGTACCTTGCCTTTGGGAAAGCACTGCTCCAACCGCCGTTTCTGAAGCGTCCACATCAAGTGTTTTAAGACCGGTGCAGATGTGAACACGTTCTTAAGGGTCTCAAAGGCTGCCTGTGCTTTGGGAGATCTGTGAAATTGGTTGTTCTGTTTGGTCAACTGTGTAATGGGTGAAAAAATTGCAGAAAATCCCTTAATAAATTTCTGATAAAAGTTAGCGAATCCGATGAAACGCTGGCACCGACCACTCCAGAATGGCCGAGACCTTCTGGGGGTCCATCTCAATGCCAGTGACCCAGATGACCAACACCAGGAATTGGATGCTCCAACACTTGAACACACATTTTTCGGGCTTGGCATAAAGTCTATGTTGCCGGAGTCGGGTTAGAACACACTTGACATGTTGGCGGTGCTCTTCCAAGGTTGGGGAAAAGATTAGAATGTCATCCAAGTACACGATAACAAATAGGTCTAAGTAATCACTGAAAATGTCATTCACAAAATGTTGGAATGTGACAGGGGCAATGCAGAGCCCAAAAGGCATCACCAGATATTTAAAATGACCGAATCGGGTGTGAAAAGCAGTCTTCCATTCGTCACTCTCCCGGATTCGGACCAAATTATAGGCTCCACGAAGATCCAGCTTGGTGAAGATAGTTGCCTTACCCAGCCTCTGGAACAGTTCAGGTACCAACAAGAGCGGGTAATGTTTTTTTTTTTATCGTGATGTTGTTTAGCTCCTGATAATCTATGCAAGGTCATAGGGAGTGATCTTCTTTTCTACGAAGAAAATGCCCGCTCCTGCGGGTGATGTGGATGGCCAGATGAACCCCTTTTTAAAGTTTTCATCAAGATAAGTCTTAAGAGCGCTTAATTCTAGTTCCGTTAGGGGGAAGATTCTTCCAAAAAGGACTTCAGCCCCAGGAAGGAGCTCAACGGGGCAACCATAGTGCCTATGGGGAGGAAGGATCTCAACTCCATTTTTGTTGAAAACGTCTAGGTAAGCATGATACTCTGGGGGAACAGATTGGCGAGCATCGGGTTCAGAATCAGAGTCCAGACATAACGAGGTGGGGGTTGCATCTGGCACTTCTGGCAGACAATGTTGGAGGCAGTAGGGGACTGAAATTGCATTCTTCCCGTAATCCAGTCAATGCTGGGGTTGTGCACTCGTAGCCATGGCAGACCAAGAATAAGGGGGAACAGGGATGATGCAACTGCATCCAGGCGGAGAAGTTCTTTGTGGCCGGCAATGGAACAGTTTCATGGGTGACCAGGCCGGATTTTAGGGCTGTTCCGTCAGCAAGATGTCTCATCATGCCTTGGGTTGCAGTGGAATCTGATGCTTGGAGGCAAATAATGAGTCTACGAAGCAGCTGCATGCTCTGGAATCCACAACTGTGACACTCCCTCCGGGAAGCTGCAGTGAGAGGGACAATGCTACATGAGACAGGTTGCGGGGTAGGGTTGGCACTGCATCTGTTACAACAGTGAGACGCTTGCGGAGCTTTGCCGAGCAGGACCTCACATAATGCCCGGGCTCGCCACAGTACAGGTAAAGGTCGATACCCCCCCGACGTTGTCACTCTTCAGGGGTGAGCGGAGGACGAGGCCACTTCCGGGCAGGCCGGAATTCCCCTGCAGATCTCTCGGCCCTACGCTCTCTTAGACTTCGATCAATTTGAATGGCTAAGTTCATAAGGCCAAGCAGCAGGGAACCCCCACTCGAGCCAGTTCATCTTTTAGGGGTTCAGAAAGTCCTAAATGGAACTGGTAACGAAGGGCAGCCTCGTTCCAGCCTGTATCAGAGCTCCAGCACCTGTACTCGGAAACATTGCCTTCTGCGGGCCTACGTCCCTGCTGTAGGGCATGTAGAGCAGCTTCTGTGGTAGCAGTCTGGTGCGGGTCTGCATAGAGTAGGGACATAACCTGGAAGAATGAGGTGAGATTGTTCAAAGATGCTGCCTTCTGTTCCAGGAGGCGATGTGCCCAGGATTGCGGCTCTCCTAAAAGCAGGGAGATCACAAAGCCCACCTTGGTGGCTTCTAGAAAGAACATGCGTGGTTGTAGGGTGAAGTAAAGTTCACATGCACTACAGAAGGCCCGAAACTTGCTGTGGTCCCCATAGAACCTCTCGGGTGTGGGGAGATCAGGTTTGGAGAGCATCACAACTGCGGATGTTGCCAAGGTAGGCAATGGAATTTCCAGGACACGTTCCTCCAAACAGTTATAACCCTTTTGTAGGGTCTTGATGGCCTGTGTGAGGCCAGTGAGGTGTTGACAGAGTTCATCCGCTGGAGAGGGTCTCTGCACAGACTCGGGTATGGCTGTCCAGTACTGTCACGTACCTGGAGGAGGAGTTTGATATGCAGGGAACAACCTCTCTTACTATCCTGACTCACGAACCCCTGGAAGTTGGGAGAGGAAGTTCGTGAGTACGGGGTGGCATGAGGGATTGGCAAGATGGTAGGTGCTGGTGTGAAGAGTCCTGCTGCAGGTATGGTGCAGATCACTGATAGGCAGCTGGATGACACTGGCAGAGGGGCCGGGAGCCCATGCTGTAGGCAGAAGGATAGTCTGAAGCAGGCTGGGTTGGCAACAGGCAGGCAGAGCGGTACCATAGGAGCAGGCAGAGAGTGGTTGGGGTCACAAGCCAGGTTGTCAGGAAGCGAGCAGCAAGATAGGAGCAGGCAGAGAGTAGTCAGGGTCACAAGCCGGGATCAGTGCAGGCAAACAGCAGGTAAGTCATGGACAAGCCGGGTCATAGGAACTTAGGTCAAAAGATAACAGGTAGCTCAGGAACACGGGATACGCTGCAGACTGGACAGCACTTGTTGCAAGGTGCTGCCTGTTTAAATAGGTCGTTTGGTGCCAGTGCCGCCACGCACACCTGCCGCGCACACCCGGGCGTGCGCCTGCGAACAGGAACGGGCATACTGCTGGAACCTTCAGACTGCATTCTCTGACACTTTGCCTCTTCCAAACACCCTAGACTTCCCACGCTCTGCCTCCTCCAGACAACTTAGACTTCCCACGCTCTGCCTCTTCCAAACCTCTTGACTACTCGTGCTCTGCTTCCTCCAGAACTCCTAGACTTCCCTCGCTCTGCCTCTTCCAGACCCTCTAAACTTCCCATGCTCTGTCTCTTCCAGCCCCCCTAGACCAGTTGTTCTCAACTCCGGTCCTCAGGACCCACCAACAGGCCAGATTTTAAGTATTACCTTGGGGAGATGCAGACTAAAATACTGCAATCACTGAGCTGCAAATGATATCACCTCTGATGTATTTCAGTTATCCTGCAAACCTGGCCTGTTAGTGGGTCCCGAGGACAGGAGTTGAGAACCACTGCCCCAGACTTTCCTCATTCTGTCTCTTCCAGACCCCTAGACTTCCCCTGCTCTGTCTCTTCAAGACCCCCTAGATTTTCCCTGCTCTGCCTCTTCCAGACCCCGTAGACTTCCCATGCTCTGCCTCTTCCAGACCCTCTAAACTTCCCATGCTCTGCTTCTTCCAGACCCCGTAGACTTCCCATGCTCTGCTTCTTCCAGACCCTCTAAACTTCCCATGCTCTGCTTCTTCCAGACCCTCTAAACTTCCCATGCTCTGCCTCTTCCAGTTCCCCTAGACTTTCCCCCACTCTGCCTCTTCCAGACCCTCTAAACTTCCCATGCTCTGCCTCTTCCAGTTCCCCTAGACTTCTCCCACTCTGTCTCTTCCAGACCCCCTAGACCAGTGATGGCAAACATTGGCCCCCCAGATGTTTTGGAACTACATTTCCCATGATGCTTAGGCAGTGTAGTTGAGCATCATGGGAAATGTAGTTCCAAAACATCTAGGGTGCCAAGGTTTGCCATCACTGCCCTAGACTTCTCATGCTCTGTCTCTTCCAGTTCCCCTAGACTTCCCCCACTCTGTCTCTTCCAGACCCCCTAGACCAGTGATGGCAAACATTGGCCCCCCAGATGTTTTGGAACCACATTTCCCATGATGCTTAGGCAGTGTAGTTGAGCATCATGGGAAATGTAGTTCCAAAACATCTGGGGTGCCAAGGTTTGCCATCACTGCCCTAGACTTCTCATGCTCTGTCTCTTCCAGACCCCCTAGATTTATCACACTCTGCCACACAACTGGAATCAAAAGATAGAGGTCTGATGTGATGGAGGGCTGTATGATTGGTGACTCTGATGAGATGGGGGCTGTCATGTAACTTTATGGGGGGGGGGGCTCTGATGTGATGGGAAAACTTCTTATGTGAACCTAAAGAAGTAAACCCTGATGCGTTTTACTTTCTCTTCGTTGCTCTGAATTACCCTGCAATGTAAAAGCATAATGGGCTAGTATGCATCGCATACTAGCCTATTATGTGACACTTATCTCATCCCTTTAAATCTGAACACCTGTGAATTACACAGGTTGTTCTTTGGCCGATTAAGGTGGTAATTAAACTCACTTGGTGCCTCATCTGCAGTAAATTAGCCTCAGAACACCCTGTGTAATTCATATGTGTTCGGGTTTAGTAGTAGTGGAAAGCGACCATCTTCACCCCTCTTACTTCCGGGGCCGCGGACTTCCGGAGCCGTGTGATGTCACTCCCACGCATGCGCATGGAGCCGCCACAGAGGCTGTTTTTCCACTGCCCATGTGCCTGATGACGCGGGCACAACACAGTACCCTGCATACCTCCTAAACCATGCAGGTGTAAGAGATATGCAGGGCACCTACAGGTAAGCCTTATTATAGGCCGTATTATAGGCTTACCTGTAGATTAAAGTGGTTGTTAAGGGTTAACTCGTGGACAGGAAGCAGGACAGGCTGGCAGGATCCACAGGATTTACAACTCAATTAATTTATAAACGTTTATTTATAATTACAAACACACTATCCTAGAACTTAGTCTAAGGAATCATTTCCTCCACTCATCACAGTAAGCACCAAGGTAAAGAAAACACAGACTAACCAGAGGAGCAAACCTTTGCCGGAAGTGGCATCATATGCCCTCTAGGACTTCCGGAGTGCATGCAGTTTTGTACTGCGCATGCGGTGACACTGGAGAGCAGTGGGCGGAAGTAGCCGGAACGCCTCAGTGCGGATCTGCGCATGTGCGGGACAGCCGGGCACGCTGGGAGGGGCTGGGCATGCGCATTGCGGGGAGAGCGCCATCGTGAGCAGGTTTGAATGTGAAGTGCGAGAGAGAAGGCAGAATAGCACATAGGTGCCCCCGAGAGAGCCGGACAGGTGAGAGACACACCCCTTCCCCTCACCCATAGAATCCCCCACCTGTACAGACAGACTCCGCCCTTCTTCATATCACCCCCCCCCCCACACAGAGCCTGACAGGTGAGGAGCCTTCATATTATATCACCCCCTCCCCCCTCTACATATCACCCCCTCCCCCCTCTACATATCACCCCCTCCCCCCTCTACATATCACCCCCTCCCCCCTCTACATATCACCCCCTCCCCCCTCTACATATCACCCCCTCCCCCATTCCCCCCTCTACATAGCACCCCCAATCCTCCCCCACCCCTTACTATACCTCTCCCCCATATTATACCACCCCCCCACGATACATCTCCCCCCTTACCCCCTCCCCCACTATACATCTCCCCCCTCCCCCACTATACATCTCCCCCCTCCCCCACTATACATCTCCC
>BLSH010069051.1:1374540-1387004 GCA_018402905.1 Glandirana rugosa | reverse complement strand
AGAAACGAAGAAAAATTCATTTTTTTACAAAATTTTTGGTCTTTTTTTAATTATAGCGCAAAAAATAAAAAACCCAGCGATGATTAAATACCACCAAAAGAAAGCTCTATTTGTGTGAAAAAAAGGACGCAAATTTCAAATGGGTACAGTGTTGCATGACTGAGTAATTGTCATTCAAAGTGTGAGAGCGCTGAAAGCTGAAAATTGGTCTGGTTGTTAAGGGGGTTTAAGTGCCCAGTTGTCAAGTGGTTAATACCATACATAATACAAACAATAAAACTTGAAAATCACTAAAAGTGTCCATCCAGTTCAATAAAGTGCAATGTGCAAAAAAGTGCCAAAAAAAAACAGAATATACCTCTCCTGGGTGGAAGGAACATCATTGTATAAAAGGAACTACAAGGATGGGGATTTGTTTCATACGATTGTTTGGCTTCATTTTTTGCTCCACCTTTAAGAGACTATATTCTGTTTTTTTTTTTTTTTTGTTTTGTTTTGTTTTTTTTGGCACTTTCTTGCACAGTGCACTTTATTGAACTGGAGCACTGGACACTTTTTGTGATATTCAAGTGGTATTCATAGCGCTGCTCCATATTACACATATTTATGCTACAGGTGTAAGTGACGTTTGAGGAGTTGGCAGCTGTGTCTCACACTTTGAGGTGTATTGTACACATCTAGATTAACTATAGTAGTCATAGTGAGTAGTGCACAAGTCACTTTATTTTTCATATAATGGGTTTGGAAATTTTGTAGAGAAATGCTTAAATAATGCATTACAATTTAACTACAACCATGAGATTTTAGACAACTAAAATGAGTTTTAGTCGACTAAAAATGCACTGGTGATTTTAGTTGACTAAAATATAGGACGTTTTAGTCAGCTAAAAATGTACTGGAGTTCTAGTCGACTAAAACAATTACAGAAGACTAAAATGGGACTGAAATTAAATTGCTATTTTAGTCAAAAGACTAAGTCTAAAACTAAATCTAAATTTGCTGCCAAAATTTACACTGATGTTATGGCATTATATGTTGGTGAATGCCATTCTCACTGCAGAACTAGGAGGGAATATAACATACGCTGTTGCATTGTAATGTTACATCCTGGTAAATGTCATTCTCATTGCAGGATGAGGAGGAGGCAGGACTACTGGAGTTACTTAAATCACAAATCTGTGACAACGCCGCTTTGTACGCCCAGAAATATGATGAAGAGTTCCAGCCTTACCTACCACGCTTCGTTACTGCGATATGGAACCTCCTGGTGACTACCGGACAGGAAGTGAAATATGACTTGGTAAGGGACCATCTTCCTGAATTGGTACACACGCAGAATTTTACTGCCAGGCATGGATGCCTCCAATCATTACCTGCAGTATCCATCGCTTCTTGCTCCATGACCGTCCTATATATTATACTGGAAAAGGGTCCACAAGCAGGATAAAGCCCAGGGAGCTTTATTTAAATCGACACATTACAGCAGAAGAAGAGCCTTGGCATGTTTCGCACTTGGTCATAAGGTGTGAGGTAGGGAGCTGGTGAACAGGAGGGAGTGTAGTTGCTGGACAGTCCCCTAGCAGCAGCAGCGGCCATTGTTTGTGCTGACAATACTGACAAGATGAATTGTCTGTATATTCTAGTCCGGGATATAAATGGTTACATATATCTTATGGTTTATTGCAGCTGGTGAGCAACGCCATCCAGTTCCTGGCATCTGTATGTGAGCGGCCGCACTACAAGAACCTGTTTGAGGACCCCAGCACCCTGACCAGCATCTGTGAGAAGGTTATCGTCCCCAATATGGAGTTCAGAGGTATGAGGATTTGGAATACACAGCACTCTTCCTAGCATGCTGCACAAATACTCCCTATTGGGGACTCGGAAATGGCTTTCTTTATACTCATTGAGGCCAAACTGAAGTCAGCAGAAAGCTTTGTAAAATAATTGTGTGTTAGAAAATGTCTGTGATCTTTTAAAGAGAAGTTCGGGAATGCAAAAAAAAAAACATTTATACTCACCTAGGTGGATGCAGCATCAATCTGCTGCTGTTTGTGCCTTGCTGCTGCTAAGAACAAGAACTGAGCGATGAAAGACCGCTGATCGAATTTTAGTAAAGCCCAGTTCCACTTGAGGTGTTGGTCATTTTATGTGGTATAAGCAATCTGTTGTCCTAAGTCCAGATCTGTCTCACTCAAATATGATGTGGAACTTGCCTTCCTCCTGACTTATGTTGGCATTATTATACTCTACATATAGGTATCTCCAAGCTAGTGCTGCACCCGCTGTACAATGTCTGCAGTCTCTGACCATCTCTTGTAGAATGTCTGCAGTCTGACCATCTCCTGAAGGATGTCTGTAGTTGCTAACCAACTCCTGTAGGAGGTCTGCAGTCTATTACCCTCTCTAGCATGTCTGCACTTTCTGACCATCTCCTATAGAATGTCTGCAGTCTCTGGCCAACACCTGTAGGATGTCTGCAGTCTCTGGCCATCACCTGTAGGATGTCTGCAGTCTCTGGCCATCACCTGTAGGATGTCTGCAGTCTCTGGCCATCACCTGTAGGCTGTCTGCAGTCTCTGGCCATCACCTGTAGGCTGTCTGCAGTCTCTGGCCATCACCTGTAGGCTGTCTGCAGCCCTCTGGCCATCACCTGTAGGCTGTCTGCAGCCCTCTGGCCATCACCTGTAGGATTTCTGCAGCCCTCTGGCCATCTCCTGTGGGATGTCTGCAGCCCTCTGGCCATCTCCTGTAGGATGTCTGCAGCCCTCTGGCCATCTCCTGTAGGATGTCTGCAGCCCTCTGGCCATCTCCTGTAGGATGCCTGCAGCCCTCTGGCCATCTCCTGTAGGATGTCTGCAGCCCTCTGGCCATCTCCTGTAGGATGTCTGCAGCCCTCTGGCCATCTCCTGTAGGATGTCTGCAGCCCTCTGGCCATCTCCTGTAGGATGTCTTCAACCTGACAATTGTCTATAAACTTGACATTTACTGAAAATTGTATGTGACCCTTTGGTGTTGTCAAGGGAAGCACTTTAAGCCCAATATATCAAGTGAATTGACCACCACTGCAATAGGAAGTTGTGAGAACATATAAACTCGTATTGGAAAAAGAATCCCCTGCAGGGGGATAGACCAGAATGATATCTCATCCTGAATACAAAAATACAAAATGTCTGTGATTCATGAGAAACCATGAATATGTCCTCCGAATATTCTTCAGCCTGGATAATGGTGTGCTCATAATCCACAGACAAGTGTAATCAGCTGCATGGACCACTGCTGTGTGCATTTACTCCTGGAATTATTTCAATGTCTTTCTCGCCTGTTCACACTGTGTCTCTCATTTTGCAGCTGCTGATGAGGAAGCATTTGAAGACAATTCAGAGGAATACATCCGGAGGGATCTGGAGGGATCCGGTAAGAATCTTACATGATAGATGTGTAGGTTTTTGGCATTCCTTTGTACTGCATGTAGAACTTGCATCCGGTGCATGCTGGATAACTGAGTTCTGATTTGTCTTTTGTGATTACTCCAGATATCGATACCAGGCGGCGAGCTGCTTGTGATCTGGTGCGTGGCCTGTGCAAGTTTTTTGAGGGACCTGTTACCAACATCTTCTCGTGTTACGTCAACTCTATGCTTCAGGAGTACGCTAAAAACCCCAGCATCAACTGGAAGCACAAAGATGCCGCTATCTACCTGGTGACGTCACTGGCGTCCAAAGCCCAGACTCAGAAGGTGAGTCTAGAACATTAAACAAATATGGACGCATAAATATGTGGAACTTGTGTAATCGCAGTCCCTCTTCGTGTGTGGAGGGAATGGAGCCGCTGTCCTTTCGGTGGGTGGAGGGAATGGAGCCGCTGTCCTTTCGGTGGGTGGAGGGAATGGAGCCGCTGTCCTTTTGGGTCATGGTGAAGTACAGTTGTGTTCAAAATAATAGCAGTGTGTTTAAAAAAGTGAATAAAGTTCAAAATCCTTCTAATAGCTTTTATTTCCATACACACAAATGCATTGGGAACACTACACATTCTATTCCAAATCAAAACATGAAGAAAAATATATCAAATTTGTGTTGTTCCTCTAAAAAAATTGAAGAAAAGTGAATATTAGACTGTTCAAAAAATAGCAGTTTGTATTCTTCTTTACAAAACGCAAACATTCACTATATAAACTGAAAAATGTTTGAAGATTTTGCTTTCCTTTGAATCACTTAATTAATATTTAGTTGTATAACCACTGTTTCTGAGAACTGCTGTACATCTGTGTTGCATGGAGTCAACCAACTTCTGGCACCTGTGAACAGGTATTCCAGCCCAGGATGATTGGACTCCATTCCACAGTTCTTCTCTATTTCTTGGTTTTGCCTCAGAAACTGCATTTTTGATGTCACCCCACAAGTTTTCTATTGGATTAAGATCTGGGGATTGGGCTGGCCACTCCATAACGTCAATCCCGTTGGTCTGGAACCAAGATGTTGCACGTTTACTGGTGTGTTTGGGGTCGTTGTCTTGTTGGAATACCCATTTCAAGGGCATTTCCTCTTAAGCATAAGGCAGCATGACCACTTCACGTTTTCTGATGTATTCAAACGGATCCATGATCCCTGGTATGCGATAAATAGGCCCAACAGCGTAGTATTAGAAACATCCCCATATCATGATGCTTGCGCCACCATGCTTCACTGTCTTCACAGTGTACTGTGGCTTGAATTCAGTGTTTGGGGGTCGTCTGATAAACTGTCTCCAGCCACTAGACCCAAAAAGAACAATCTTTCATCAGTCCACAAAAAGTTGCGCCATTTCTCTTTAGGCCAGTCAATGTGCTCTTTGGCAAATTGTAACCTCTTCAGCACGTCTTTTTTTCAACAGTGGGACTTTGCGGGGGCTTCTTGGAGATAGCGTGGCTTCACATAGGCGTCTTCTAATTGTAACCGTACTCACAGGTAAATTTAGACCTTCTTTGATCTTCCTGGAGCTGATTGTTGGCCGAGTCCTTGCCATTTTGGCTATTCTTCTATCCATTTGAATGGTAGTTTTTCGCTTTCTTCCACATCTTTCAGGTTTGGTTGCCATTTTAAAGCATTTGCAATCATTTTAGCTGAGCAGCCTATCATTTTCTGCACTTCTTTATAGGTTTTTTTCCCCCCCTCCAATCAACTTTTTAATCAAGGTACGCTGTTCTTCTGAACAATGTCTGGAACAGCCCATTTTCCTCAGAATTTGAGAGAAATGCACTGTAATCAGCATGTAGAACATTTGCTGCCTTCCTTCCTTAAATAAGGGCAATAATTACCACCTGTTTTTCAAAGAATGAATGACCTCACTAATTGAACTCCACACTGCTATTATTTTGAACATGCCCCTTTCAATTAGTGATTCAATTACACAGAATCAGCAGCATGCATGTCATGACTGTTGGGTGTGTTAGATTTCTATTACTCTACTACACCTGCTAGTAAATTATTTGCCATGTAGAAATATCATTTCTACCAACAACAGTGATTTGATCAGGCTAGTGATGTCTGACTGCTATTATTTTGAACACAATTGTAAGTGTAGTGCCCTGTCCTAGGGCCCTGTGCCCCAGGTAGAGAGAGAAGGCAATGTGTTTGGGGTGGAGTAATTTGTTGGCACTGGGTAAATAAGAATTTTGTCTTCTCAGCACGGGATCACACAAGCAAACGAACTTGTCAACCTTACAGAGTTCTTTGTGAATCACATTCTTCCTGACCTGAAGTCTTTGAACAGTGAGTATCAGCTGCTCCTAGCCTCACTTTGTGCACTTCAGAGGGGTTTATTATCCTGGGGTGACGTTGGCTGTGGTGTATAGTGATAATCTAAGCTCTGTCTATCATGGGTGGTGGAGGTTCCTGTTCTTTGGGGGAAGAGGGGGGTGCCTGCTCTTCTGTAGTCATCCTGTAGCTATTGAGGCAGATATTCTGGGGGTGAGCGAGACGTGTCACCACCACACCATGGATCTCCAGAACAAGCTCAAATCATTATTAAGCCATCGCATTTTTACAGCAAATAGCAACATTTCAGAGGCATGCAGGCTTCATCAGTGTTGTGACGTTGCATGCCTGATGAAGGGGTCCTGCGTGGCTCCGAAACTTTGTTATTTGCTATAACTATGTTACCGCTGAATAAAGCTTTGGACTTGCTGTGAAAACCATGGTGTGCCTGGTTACGTTTCTCACTCTATTTAGGGTTCCAGCTGGTGGTCCCAGCACTCACTTATACACACAGCCATTTCTACTGAAACTTGTGTGTTGGGAATAGTGTGTTGAACTATTATAAGGTGTCTCTCCCGAAATGGCTGTTTATTGCATATTGTAATGTTGCTGTGTTTTCTCTGCAGTCAATGAATACCCTGTACTGAAGGCAGATGGGATAAAATATATCATGATTTTCAGGAATCAGGTGAGCGGCTGTAGAAGAATCATCTCATTCCTGCTTTATAATATTATTAATATAATACAGGATTTATATGGCGTCAACAGTTTGAGCAACGCTGTACAACATGAGGCAGACAGTACAGTTAGAATACAATTCAATACAGGAGGAATCGAGGTGTATCATAAACAGGAAGCATTGTGTCCATCCGTGAACTCAGAATCTGACACTCTGCTATATGTTTGTAAAAAAGAATGAACAACCTATCAGATTCTCTTTTAACCCCTTCAGGCGTAAATGGTCGGCTTTCTTGGGATAACCAATGCGGCTAGCAGCCAATCGGTTATTATCTTAAGGATCAAGAGGGGATGCCCCCCTCCTGCTGCCTTCCGGGGCTTGCCTGGGCTTTCACATCCCACCGGAAGGCCCAAGCAACCCGTTCGCACGTTCCCGGCTGGCCAGAGACCCGAATGAATCCGGAATCGGGTCTGGGATCTAGTAACCTGGAAGCGATGTCATGACATCACTTCTAGTTTACTGAAGACTTAAAGGCACCAAATTTTAAAAAAAAATGACAGCATTCAGAATTGGCAAACTTGGTGTTTTGAATGCTTTTAAGTGCAAACGATGGATTTGGGGTCTTATAGACCCCAGTTCCCTCCATAAAGAGTACCTCTCACTGCCTATTACTGTCACAAGGGATGTTTACAGTCCTTGTGACAGTAATAAAAATGATCAGAAAAAAAAAATGAATAAAAATAAGGAAAAAAAATGTAAACGCCCGTCCTTCCGTACTCACGTACAGAAGTGAACACATACGTAAGACCCGCACATATAAACCGCGTTCAAACCATACAATTAAGGTATCGCTGCGATTATTACGTGGACACCAGGTTCCGTAATTATGTCATGCTGTATAACTGTGGTCAGTCTGGGTAAGTGAGAGAAAAAGTCTCTATTCTTACTCACAAACTCTTTAATGTCCTTTTGTTGGACCACTGACAAGGTTTCAATTATGGGTACCTCAGGTGTCACAGGGGCCATGTCCTTTTGGGGGGTTGCCCTTAAAGTCTCTCTGTCCTTCCAAGGTTTCAAGAGATTGACATGATATATTTGCTCTGGTTTCCTTTTCCCTGGCTGGTAAACTTTTGTGGTTTACTTCCCCTACTCTTTCCATAATTTCATAAGGGACTGTGGGGATTAGTACCAGCAATTTATACCCCGAGTTAAAGGTCAGAGTCTGGACACCCCGATTATAAACCCTTCTTTGAGCCTCCTGGGCTTGCTCCATATGTTCCCGTACTAGTGGCATGACAGCCTTGATTCTATCGTGCATCCGTGAGATATGCTCAATGATGCTTCTGTAAGGCATGGTCTCTCCCTCCCACGTTTCTTTTGCGATATCTAGCAATGCCTTGGGAAGTCTACCATACAGTAGTTCAAAAGGGGAGTAACCTGTAGATGCCTAAAGGTACTTCTCATACCAGGCCAAAAGAATCTGGGTTATCCTCCCCTTAATTTACCACTTGATACAGCAAGTTATTTTTAAGAGCCATGTAGGGAAACGACACCCCTATATTGGTTTCAACAGGTTTGCCATCAATCATATTAATGTATTCTCTGGCTCTAATGAGTGTGGGGTCTCCTAATTGTTCCATACAAGTCATCTTTCCTGACTGCTAAATCAGGCTCCACATTCTGTCCACTCTCATTATTCAAATCAGAGATAATATCTCGTTCATTATCCTCAAGCTGGGGGCTGGATTCTAGTTCCTCCTGCTCTCCAGCCATTATAGAAAAAGGAAAAGGACATATGCCTCCGTTGGGCACACCAACAGTTTCCCTTTTAATTTTGCAATCAAAAGGGCTCGGAGTGAGTTGCAGTGTTTCCTCAGCAGGGGGAGCTCTGTCCTTCCCGACTCCTTTTGTTTTCCCATAAACTCCAAAAGTGTGGAAAATCTCTCCCCACTAGGACTTCATGAAGTAGTGAGGGTACCACCCCCACTCAATATGTCAATGCTCCGAGGGGTATCAAACGCCACCACAGCAGTCTAGTAGTCACGTGTGTCACCATGTATGCAAATCACCCCATTAGTGCAAGGGTGTAACTTTGCAGGATTTACAAAATCACCTTTGACTAATGTCACAACACTACCAGAATCTAGCAGAGCGGTGACTGGCTTTCTATCAACTGAAATCACACACACTTGTTTTTCTATGCGTTCCTGACATGATGCAGTACATGTTACCTGTGCAAAAAGAGACATCACATTGCATTGGTTCATCATGTGGGGCATGGATGGGTTCAAAAAGTCCTCGGCAGCAGTATATCTCTCCACCAGGTCCACCAGCTGTTTTGCAGTCTTAGGGTCCCCATGGCTGACCCACTTCTTCAAAGTCGCAGAGAGCGCACGTAAATAGTGGTCCATGACCACACGCTCCACAATCTTAGGGCCTGGCAAAGTCTCATGTTGGAATTTACATAATAGTGTGTCCCAAGTTTTGGGGTTTCCGGTGCTCCCTGGAAGAGAGCTAAGCTTTACCTCCAGTATACTGGTATGCCTTTAAAGTGAATCCTTATTGGCTGTTGGGTGAGCACTTTGGCTTTACACTTTAATTGTATAGCTGTGTAATGTGATATGAGGGGTGACTGGATACAGCTGAGCTGTCACCATATTGTCTGCCGTTATCAATGTCACACCTTCCTTAAGGCAGAATCCTTATGTCTTTGTGGCAGGTACCTAAAGATCAGGTATTGGCAGCCCTTCCCCTCCTGATTGCCCACCTGCAAGCAGAGAGCATTGTGGTCCACACGTATGCAGCGCACGCCTTGGAGAGGCTTTTTACTATGAGAGGAGGATCCGCCAACACCACCCTGTAAGCATCTCTTCTGTCCCCTTTATAAGACCGCTGTGCTTTGTCTGCAACTGTTAAGTCATCACACTCTCCTCTTTTCCCGCAGCATCACTGTAGCTGACATGTTGCCGTATGTGGAGGGGCTCCTGTCCAACCTATTCAAAGCTCTGTCATTACCCGGCTCCTCAGAGAACGAGTACATCATGAAAGGTAGGAGACGGGGCAGAGGAGGGGGTTGGGGAGTTATTATATTATATAGTGTGCGCCATAGTGCAGAGATTGATGCGTTGTGTCCTTCTGTCCCAGCAATCATGAGAAGCTTCTCGCTGCTGCAGGAGGCCATCATCCCCTTTATCCCTTCCGTCATCAGTCAGCTCACACAGAAGCTGCTGGCTGTCAGTAAGGTGAGTACTGACCAACCATATTTCTACTGCTACAAGCTCCTCAGCCTTCTACACTGACCACAAACCGTGCCTTGAAAAAGTATTCACACCCCTGGACATGCTACAACCAAAAACTTTCATGTATTTTATTGGGATTTTATGTGATAGACCAACACAAAGTGGCACATTATTGTGAAGTGGAAGGAAAATGATAAATGGTTTTCAACATTTTTTACAAATCTGTGAAATGTGGTGGGGGGGCATTTGTATTCAGCCCCCTTTACTCTGATACCCCTTACTAAAATCTAGTGGAACCAATTGCCTTCAGAAGTCACCTAATTAGTAAATAGAGTCGACCTGTGTGTAATTTAATCTCAGTATAAAATACAGCTGTTCTGTGAAGCCCTCAGAGGTTTGTTAGAGAACCTTAGTGAGCAAACCGCATCATGAAGGCCAAGGAACACACCAGACAGGTCAGGGATAAAGTTGTGGGGAAGTTTAAAGCAGAGTTAGGTTATAACAAAATATCCCAAGCTTTGAACATCTCACAGAGCTCTGTTCAATCCATCATCAGAAAATGGAAAGAGTATGGCACAATTGCAAACCTACCAAGACATGGCTGTCCATCTAAACTGACCGGCCGGGCAAGGAGAGCATTCATCAGTGAAGCAGACAAGAGGCCCATGGTAACTCTGGAGGAGCTGCATAGATCCACAGTTCAGGTGGGAGAATCTGTCCACAGGACAACTATTAGTCGTGCACTCCACAAATCTGGCCTTTATGGAAGAGTGGCAAGAAGAAAGCCATAAGAAGTCCCCTTTGCAGTTTGCGAGAAGCCATGTGGGAGACACAGCAAACTTGGAAGAAGGGGTTCTGGTCAGATGAGACCAAAATTGAACTTTTTGTTCTAAAAGCAAAGTGCTATGTGTGGCGGAAAACTAACACTGCACATCACCCTGAACACACCATCCCCACTGTGAGACATGGTGGTGGCAGCATCATGTTGTGGGGATGCTTTTCTTCAGCAGGGACAGGGAAGCTGGTCAGAGTTGATGGGAAGATGGATGGAGCCAAATACAGGGCAATCTTAGCAGAAAACCTGTTAAGAGTCTGCAGAAGACTTGAGACTGCGCAGAGGTTCACCTTCCAGCAGGACAACGACCCTAAACATACAGCCAGAGCTACAATAGAATGGTTTGGATCAAAGCATATTTATGTGTTAGAATGGCCCAGTCACAGTCCAGATCTAAATCACATTGAGAATCTGTGGCAAGACTTGAAAAGTTCTGTTTACAGACGCTCTCCATCCAATCTTACAGAGCTTGGGGTATTTTGCTAAGAATGGGCAAAAATGTCCTCTCTAGATGTGCAAAGCTGGCAGAGACTTCCCCAAAAAGACTTGCAGCTGTAATTGCAGAGAAAGGCGGTTCTACAAAGTATTGACTCAGGGGGGCGCTATACAAACGCACGCCACACTTCACATATTTATTTTTAAAAAATGTTGAAAACCATTTATCATTTTCCTTCCACTTCACAATTATGAGCCACTTTGTGTCGGTCCATCACATAAAATCCCAATAAAATACATTTACGTTTTTGATTGTAACATGGGGGATCATTAGCTCTAGTGGTAGATGCATTTTCCAGTGATTCACGGTAGTCAGGAACTATATTTTAAGGGCCTGGTAGCTCATTTTTATTAAAAGGCAAATAAAAAGTCTAACATAAAGGACTTCCACGCAGGGGTTCTTCTCGAGTAAATTCGCATAAACAGAAAATGCTAGCCCACCTGGCTCTTTAAGTGATTGTAAAGGCTCGCTTTAAAAAAAAAAAAAAAAAGTGTTATACTTCCTCTGTGCAGTTGGATTTGCACAAAGCAGGCTGGATCCTCCTCTTGGGACCCGCCAGCAGCTCTTTATGGGGGCACCCAAGCAGAGTCAGAGCTCTGTGTATCCATTCAGACACGGAGCCCCGACTTGGCCCAGCCTCCTCTCTCACCTGATTGACTGACAGACTTTGACCGCCTCGGGAGCCAATCGCGTTGCTGCTGTCTCAGCCAATCAGTTGGAGTGTACGGGACGGCTCAGGGGATTGTGGACATCGCTGGAGAGAGAAGGGGCAAAGGGTAAGTATTAGGGGGTGCTGGGGAGGCTGCTACACACCGGAGAATGCATTAAGATAAAAAGAAAAAACCTTCTGTTTTTTCAACTCATTTTAACCACTTGCCGACCGCCTACTGCAGCGTGACGGCGGCAAGATGGCTCTTTATCGCAAACCGCCATGGCGGCCACGATAAGTAGTATTGTGAGCGCGCACCACCGGAGGCGCCCTCACTGTGTTCCGGGGGGGGCCAGGGAGCGGGTAGGGCGGACTCAATTTCCGCCGGCTACCCGCGATGGCTCCCCCTGCAGTGAAAGAACGGAGGTCTGTGTAAGTAAACACGACTCTCCGTTCTGACAGGGGGGGGGGAGGGCGGTGATCACAGGCATCCTGTATATGGAAGCCTTGATCACTCCTCTCCCCCTGCCAGCCCAGCCCCCATACAGTTAGAACACATTGAGGGAACACCGGTCGTTAGACGCTAAAAATCGCGCTGACGTTATAACGTCGCCTGTGAAAAAACCCTGGTTACTGGAAATATGTCGCTAATCTCGAAATTTATCGGTGACTAATGACATATTTACAGTAACCGTCACTTCCCAATTGCCACAAGGGAGTTACACAAGATTGACATACCCCCGACCCGACCGTCCCCCTCTCCTCACTAGTTCCGAAGGTATATGTCCTACGGACACTAGTGGCGGGAGGGGGGGGGGACAGTCTTGCCTC
>BLSH010069051.1:1348018-1372229 GCA_018402905.1 Glandirana rugosa | reverse complement strand
AGCTTACCTCGAAAGAGGATCCAACACCATAGCAGCCAGTGCCACAGATAAGATTGTAAGTAGTCGTTTACTCCCCCCTCAGGTATTGCATGCAGAGAGGCCCACTGATTGGCTATGATAAAGCAGAGGGGGCCACGTTAGGGCAGAGGGGGCCCACTCGAGTGGCCACGTGAGGGCAGAGGGGGGCGCACCCGAGAGGGCAGGAGGGGGCATACCCGAGGGGCCACGTGAGGGCAGAGGGGGGGCGCACCCGAGGGGCCACGTGAGGGCAGGGGGGGCGCACCCGAGGGGCCACGTGAGGGCAGAGGGGGGCGCACCCGAGGGGCCACATTAGGGCAGAGGGGGCCCACCATATGCAGGAACTACAATTACATGCTGTGTTCTACAATATATGCCTCTATGAACTGTGCAGCAGCATGCTGATTTTTTTTTTTTTTTTTTTTTTTTCTTTTCTTCAGCCTGGCCTTCTTGGAGTCTTCCAGAAACTCATCGCCTCCAAAGCCAATGATCACCAGGGCTTTTATTTGCTGAACAGTATCATTGAGCACTTGCCTTCGTAAGTAGCACCCTGAGGCAGACACCATCGTTCCTTGTTGAGACACTAAACCTGATATGAGTGCAGTGCGCAAATCGTTTTCTTGAACATATTTATACACCATGCTGGAATTGGGTGAACTGCACATAAATAACCAGCATCATCTCCTATTCAGGAGATTCCAAATCCCCATAAAGTGTATGACTGCTTCAACTCAGAGACCCAAATGTCAGCACTAGTAATTTGCCCATCAACAATTTAATCGTAGGCACTAATAAATACAATTTTTAACCTGGTGTTAGCATGACTGCTGTGTCTTCTCCGTCTGCAGCGTTTACCTGGGCTGTCACTGAAGCTTCATACTTTAGGATTGGGGGCATGTTAGCAAGTGATGTCACAGACTGGCAATGCAGGTCAGAAAGCACATGCAACTTTGGCATGGCTACCTGCAATCCCTGAGTAGGGGACTGGGGGCATGATGGTGACAACAGCGCCATGGCATTAGTCGCCTGGAGTGTTGTCAGCTGAGCACAGGAAGGAAGTGGCATAAGCACCTAGAAAATGGCAGGATCTGCAGGTACTGTTTCAAAAGGCATAAAGAAAATCATAGATTAAACAAGACCAATTTATGTTGAAACTTTTATGTTTTAAACACTGCACATATTTTATAAACTCTAACCTGCACTCTCCCCTGATTGTGATACCCACAATTCTTTAGAATACACAGTGACAGTTCTCTTTATAGATTTAAAGTGACGCTCCGCTTATCTTACCCCCCTCCCCTGCCTGCCACATTTGGCACCTTTTGGGGGGGGGAGCGGGTAGCTGGTCTTCACAATTTTGAAGTACGCCCCATCCTCCTCCTGCAGCCAACCCAATTAGAGAGTGCAGTGCAGTAGGGAACCGGTTGTAAAGCTGCACGGCTACATGTCCAATCATAGCTGATCACAGTGTAACTAGGAAGTGCCGGTTATTGGCATTCCTCTACTCGCTCGCTGACATCGCTTGAATAGAGGAGAGTCGATAAGTGGCTCTCCTGATGGAGGGGGGGGGGGTCTGCATAGATAATTAGTGCTGCCTTTCAGTGCCCATCAGTGATGCATATTACTGCCTCCTCATCAGTGATGCATATTACTGCCTCCTCGTCAGTGCCGCCTCATCAGCGCACATCAGTGAAGGAGAAAGATTACTTATTTACAACATTTTGTAATAAAAACACAAACATTTTTCTTTTTCAAAATTTTCTGTTTTTTTTTTTCATTTGTTTAGCAAAATAAAAAAGAAAAAACTCAGTGATTAAATACCACCAAAAGAAAGCTCGATCTGTCTCAAAAAAATGATAAATATTTAGTTTGTGTACAGCGTTGCATGACCGTGCAATTGTCATTCAAAGTGCGACTGGCCTGGGCAGGAAGGGGGTGAATGTGCCCAGTATTGAAGTGGTTAATCTATAGCTGCATGTTAGTGACAGGGTTTCATATAGATCTGATGTATAGCTGTGCCATGCATGGTGACCAATCCCCTGTACAGATGTGATATATGATTTGGATCGTACACAATGAAAGGTCCACTTTATAGATCTGATATTTGTCCATTATGTCTTGCAGGGCGTGTTTGGAGCAGTATAAGAGACAAGTCTTCATCGTACTCTTCCAGAGGCTGCAGAGCTCCAAAACCACAAAGTTTGTGAAAAGTGAGTTGTGCCCCCGGCACACCAAGCGGCTTCCTGTTCAGGCCGTGCATTGCGGCAATCTGCTATTTACATTGCATGCTGTTTGGTAAAATTTCATTAGATTAATGAAAGAGATTAGACTGAGGAGACAAAATGGGAGAAAGCAGTGGCCCCTCCAAGAGGAGCTTTTTGCTCTATGCCCCCTTGGCTGATAACGGATTATTACCAGTAAATTACTGGTAAAAAATTATGGAAAGTCTTTGTTAATAGGATTTTTTTTCACAATGACCTTCTCCTATGTGATTTACCTTGGTGGAAATATGGAGATATTGGAAGAGAAATTGCCCACCGCAGCTTTATAAATAGAGTAATCAAACAGTATTCAGGTTTCTTGTGGAGAAAAAAGGGGAAAATAGTTCCTGTGCCCCTTATTGGAGGCACAGTGCCACCTCTGGAGTATGCCCTGCTGGTAGGAGACTGGACAACACTGTGGCAAGATGACCCTCTCCTTATGGGAAACACCCCCACACCCGACACGGCCAATATTGGAAGTTGGTCATGGAGGAAGGGGTCCCCTATGAGCTGTAACCCTTACACCTGTCACTGATCTCTGCCCTCTAGGAGAATGGACACTGATAAATGGTGCCCCTCATCTACGGGCCCCGTAGAATCCCAGCAAAATGTATTTTGCTGTTTATATCAATTTCTGCTTGTTTTTGCTGGTGGTTTATAACAGGGGTTTCAAAGCTTACCAATCAAAGGCCAGATTACTGTCCTTCAGACTTTAGGGGGTAGACTGTGGCCAGTGGGAGTAGGAAATGCCCTGGTATCAGTGGGAATAAACAGTGTCTCAAGTTTGGTTGTTAGAAGTTGAAAGAAAATTACATAGTGCCTGTGGTCAGTAGGAGGAGGAGGAGGAATAGGGCCCCATCATTGATGGTATTGGGAGGAATAGTTCCCAATTGTTGGTGTCAATGGTAGGAATCGTGCCCATTGTTGATTACAGCGGTAACAATAGTGCCCCATCCCTGGTATCAGTGAGAGAAATTGTGCCCCGTCTTAGTTGTTAATGGCAGGAACGGTGCCCCCATTGTTAGTAAAAGGAATAGTGCGCCATTGTTGGCGTCAGTGGGAGAAATAGTGCCCCATCATTGGTGTCTGTGAATAGTGCCATATTGGTATCAGTGGGAGAAATAATATTATTATTATTATACAGGATTTATATAGCACCAACAGTTTGTGCAGAGCTATACAACTTGAGTGCAGACAGTACAATTACAATACAAATCAATACAGGAGGAATCAGAGAGCCCTACTCGTTAGAGCTTATAATCTAGAAGAATAGTGCCCCATCATTGGTGTCATTGGAAGGAATAGTGCCCCAGCATTGGTGTCAGTGGGAGGAATAGTGCCCCAGCATTGGTATCAGTGGGAGGAATAGTGCCCCATCATTGGTGTCATTGGAAGGAATAGGTCCCCATCATTGGTGTCAGTGGGAGGAATAGTGTCCCTTTATTGGTATCAGTGGGAGGAATAATGCCCCATCATTGGTATCAGTGGGAGGAATAGTGTGGCTCCATTGTTTGTGTCATTGGAAGGAATAGTGCCCCATCATTGGTGTCAGTGGGAAGAATAGTGCCCCATCATTGGTGTCAGTGGGAGGAATACTCCCGTATTATTGGTGTCAGTGGAAGGAATGATGCCTCATCATTGGTGTCAGTGGGAGGAATAGTGCCCCAAGGGCCTGATAAAAGCAAGGAAAGTGCTACGTGTTCAGCCCCTGTGTCTCAGTTTGGAGATCACTGATTTACAGCATCCTAATACCTTATTTTCAGCAGAGAAGGGTGGGGGAAGGACAACAAATACATCACATCCACATTTACGTGATGTATCTGTAGACTTTTTTTTCTGTTATTTCTGCAGGTTTGTGGTGTTGTGATTTGCTGAAATTCCCTTTATCATCCTTTTAGGCTTCCTAGTGTTTTTAAACCTGTATTGTGTGAAATACGGAGCCATCGCCCTGCAGGAAATGGTGGACAGTATCCAGCCCAAGTGAGTATTTGGGACCCTTTTATATGGCTGCATGTGGGTGGAGTGTGCGGAGTGATGGGGAATTCTTGTCCTGGGAGGACAGAATGCCATCCGAGGCTCTCTGCTGTCCCTGTAGATTATTTGAGTTTTATCCTGGAGTGATCTGTGATTTTTTTTGTGGCAGGATGTTTGGCATGGTGGTGGAGAAGATTATTATCCCTGAAATCCAGAAAGTATCGGGCCCCATAGAGAAGAAGATTTGTGCTGTTGGGATTACAAAAGTCTTGACGGAATGTCCCGCCATGATGGACACAGAGTACACAAAGCTCTGGTAAGATGGCCGCCTCTTTCTGGAGGAAAGTCCCTGTTGTCTGATTACAACTTATGATTCCGAGTAATATGTTCTTGGGTCCCCTTTATCGCTCCCAGGACGCCATTGCTCCAGGCTCTGATTGGCCTGTTTGAGTTGCCTGAAGATGACACCATTCCAGACGACGAACATTTCATCGACATAGAGGACACTCCCGGCTACCAGACTGCCTTTTCCCAACTGGCATTTGCTGGCAGGAAAGAGCATGATCCAATCGGAGAAATGGTTAATAATCCCAAGATCCTCCTGGCACAATCTCTTCACAAGCTGTCCACAGCTTGTCCCGGGCGGGTGAGTATCCAGGAATATGGGAGGAGACACAGTGCCTTGAAAACGTTTTCATACTCCTTGAAATTTTCATACCTCTTGTCATGATACAACCAAAAACGTTTGCATATCATCCCGGTACAACCACCTGAAGTCAAATGCTGTACCAGGTACGTGATCTGGTGGCAAGCCGTTAAGGTTAAACCACTTCTCTCCCAGTTTAAACGAATGGCCGTGTGTCTTTTTAAACTCCCTGCACCTGGAAAGTTTTATCCCTACACTAGAGTCACCTTTGGGGTATTTGTATATTGGCATCATATCACTTCTCCAGAGATAATACGTTTATTGTTTGTAGTCTGCTGACTGGTGGCCAGGTTGGTGGTGTGTGATAGACTCCCTCAGATCGTGCTACTGTGCATGAGAGTCCTCAGGACATCTCTGTTGGACGGATTATTGGTACATTTGTGCCATTTCCTGTCACCACTCCAATTAACTTCCCAAGCTGCAATATACAGCTACATCTGACTATATGGGGTCACTGGGCCCCGTTCAGTCTTCTATCCCTATCAGGATACTTGATCCACACCGCTTGGGATTCTAGGTGGGTGGCGGTGTGGAGCTGGGTCGCTTTTTCTCCCTTTTGGCGGATCGTTTGGGCCTGTCGCGCCCTCCATCTTCCTGTGAACTGTCTGGGGCCAACTGCAGCAGTATTTTTCCTTTTCTTTGTTTTTAATTCCTCAAACATATGAAGATTTTTTTGTTAATACTTTTATACTGATTCTATGTATATTGTCACCATTCTCCTTTGATGGAGAGGAACAGCGCACAACTTCGAAACACGTTGGGTAGCACTCTGTAATATCTATGCAGAAGTGATTTCCAATAAGTGGTGTTTAGTGTCTGTGTTAATGACATTACATACTGTAGCATTGTATCATATGTTTGTTGGGTTTTGTACCCCACTTTTTAACCTTTGTTAAAGAGGAAGTAAACCCAGATGGAGTTTACTTCCTCTAAAGTCCCCTGTAAAGTAGAAGCATAATGGGCTACTATGCATCGCATAGTAGCCCATTATGTGCCACTTAGCTGCAAACAAAGCCAGCGATGTCCCTTGTGCTGGCGGCGTCCATATTCTGCCCCTCTACCTTCTGGGGCACGCGGGAGGCGCCAGTCACTGCACGATCACAGTGGAGGAATGGCACGGAGGCTGTTTCTTCACTGCCGAAATGACGCTGGCACATCCAGAACACTGCATATCTCCTGAACCATACAGGTTTAGGAGATATGCAGGGCACCTACAGGTACGCCTTATCATAGTTGACAACCACTTAATAAAATATGAGAATTTTATATACTCTTAACCTATTTTTGTGGTGGAGTCTATGCCCTTAAAAGTCCCACTAGAGGGTTTGTTTTCAATGGTTATTATTTGTAGTCGTTCCTCATAATTGAGATCCTCCAGTCCCTTTATTGGGTTTGTTGCCCTTCTCTGGACTCGCTCCAGTTCCAGCACATCCCTCCTGAGGACCGGTGCCCAGAACTGGACGGAATACGCCACATGCGGTCAGACCAGAGTCTTGTAGAGTGGGAGAATTATTGTTTTATCTTTTTTAATCCCCTTTTTATGCATGCAAATATTCTGCTTGCTGAAGCTTGGCATTGTATGCCATTGTTGAGTCTGCCCTCTACTAGGACCCCCAGATCTTTCTGCATCCTGGATTTCCCCAATAGTTCTCCCCCTTGCGTTCGTATTTTTGGCCCATCCTCAGAATATTTCTGCACATTGCATATTTACTTGGGGATTCTGCATTTTATACAAAAGCTCTCACAATATAACTTGCGGAGTCTTCTCTCTTTTCTCAGGTCCCTTCAATGATTAGCACAAGTTTGAACGCTGATGCTCTCCAGTTCCTTCAGGGCTACCTGCAGGCGGCCAGCGTTACCCTAGTCTGATGGCCTTGTCACTGGTTTGTATGAGGAGCCAGGCGCGGACAGTCGGGGACTTCAGATGTGGTCATGCTGTTGCTGTAGTGATGAGCATGAATTGGACATGTTCCCGTGACATAGCCGTTAATTTATTGTACAGTTTAACCATTTGAGTCTTTTTTTCCTCATTTGCTGCACTTATTAACAAAACACTTGTAATGTCTGACCCTGTCCCAGGGTGCCGGAACTTTTCTATTTTCAGTCTATGTTTGTGTTATTTTTTTCTCTGAACTGTGAATAAATGAGAAGCATTTGCTTAAATCGGTTTGGTGACGTGTCTTTCTTGCCTGCACAATGGTAACCCGCTGTAATTGTGTGACCTTCCTCGTCTGTGCTGTCTTGACAAACAACAATAGTGATGGTAAATTCACTTGGCTGTACATCCCAATTGCTGCTGGTATAACCACTTCAGCTCCAGAAGATTTTACCCCCCGTCATGACCAGGCCATTTTTTGCTGTTCAGCACTGCGTCTGCAAACTATGGGAATAGATTACTAGTAATGGCGGCAATCTGCGATTTTTATCAGGACTGCAATATTGCAATGGACAGATCGAACACTTTTTTGGGACCACTGACCTTTATACAGCGATTAGAGCTTTAAATAGCCACTGATAACTGTATAAATGTCATTGGCAGGGAAGGGGTTAAACTAGTGGGCGATCAAGGGGTTGACTGTGTTCTGTGTGGGGGTTGACTGTTCTGTGTGGGGGCTGGGCTGGCAGGGACATGACAGATCTAACTTCCCGATCACTGGGAACAGTAGATCAGTCATGTCCCCTGACAGAACGGGGATCTTCCGTGTTTACAAAGGCAGATCCCCGTTCTGCCTTTGTAGTAGGGGATCGCAGGTCGCCGGCGGGCATGCTCACGCAGCGGGCACGAGAGCGCGCCGCTATACATGTACGGTGATTCACGCAGTTGAGCCGGCCTACCACCGTATAACGATGGCGGCTGGTCGGCAAGCTGTTATAGTAACACATTGCCGTATAGCAAAGAATGGCCTGGTTGTAAAGGGGGTAAACCTATCGGATATGAAGTGGTTAAGATGGCGCTTTAGGCAAAACTTTTTTTTTTTTAATTTTGAATAGTGTAAGGGAGGGTTATAACCCCTGTCATATTTTTTATTTTTTTGTCCCATTGTGGAGATTTCCCTTCACTTCCTGTCCCATAGCCAAACAGGAAGTGAGAGGAAATCCCTGTAAATCAAGGCAATTTCTTGGGGACCCCCCAGGTCACCATAACTATTGTAACCATTAGAAGATTTCCTCTCTATTACTTTTCTGAGGACAACCCAAAATTTGGGTAATTTCTTTTACTTTCATTGGTAAACAGGACCAATAGAGAGGGTGAACTTTGTTAATGGGGGGGGGGTGTACAGACAACAATAAAACTTGACAGGGGTTCCAATCCCCCTCCACTCTATCCCAAACTAAAAAAAAAACTTTTAGTTATTCTTTAATTCAATGAAACAAAATGACTTGGCTGTCCAAATTCCCCCACCCTGTATGGCCTCTAATATTCCCAACGTTCATCTAGTTTTCTTTATGGTGTTATTTATTGCTGTATGACTAAAAAGTAATTTTTAGGAACCAGTCATCGTGAGCTGCCGCTGGCCAGTCTCGGAAGCAGGATTCTGCCTAGGACTGCTCTGGCCTGGAATGAAGACCTCTTCTGGGGATTCCTCAGTGCTGGATGGAAGACTTGGCTGCACGAAGGTTTGAGAATGTATCCAATTTCCTGCTTCCGTTGAGCCAAGACAGAGAGCACATTACACATCGAGACCCCTAGCCCCGGACACTCCACAGAGATTGCGTAAGCATGCATCTATCAACAGTTATCAAACTGAGAATCAAGAAAGAACAGTAGTAAAACTAACCAGTCTAGTTTTGTAAATAGCTAACCATTTACTTCCGTGGACAAAAACTATGGTTTGAGTAGCGTCACCGAAATTCTATCCACCGCCTCATGGTACAAACGGCAAAAAATAAAGCAGGGAGTCATTAGTGTCTTGAGGGCCCTAGATCTTGATGAACGTCTGTGGACATTTTCTGGCTTTATACGTCAGCTTTTATAGTGGGAGGTTTTGATTTACCAATTTTTTCCACAAGTCTATGTGTAAAGGTTTTGTCTTAGTCCAGTAAAATACTATCGTTTTTCTGGCATAATAAAGTAAGAGGTGTAAAAACGGTTTGGTTCTGGTAGGAAAGTCAACGTCATCGAACATACCCAGAAGACACCCTTGAAGCTGCATTCACACCTGGGCGTTTTATAGCTTGAAGCCTGAAGCTACAAAATGCTGGAGGGGAAAAAAAAAAATCAATGATTCTCTATGGAGATGGTTTGCATCTCCACTCAAAAACGCTTGAAGCCAAAAGCCTGAAAACGCCTGAAGCTCAAACAAGTTCTGGATGTATTTTTTTTCTACTTTTTACATTAGTGACCTTTTGACCTGTACAACATTGAGGTCAAACGCGTGTATTTCTGAATGCAGCCTTAGGGGTACCGATGTTGGGGATCTCAAAGGTATCTGAAACAAAAGCTGTTACTGCTGACCAAAAGGGTCTGATCTTGTTAGGACCATACCATATGCATAAAGTCACCCTGATCTCTGTCACATTTATGGCATATGGGGTACATTCCCCTACACATTAAGAAAAGCCTCTTTGGGGTCTAGTATGTGTGCGGTGTAGATACCTCAGCTGTATCGTTCTATCTCTAGCAGAGATTACTGTATCCGGAAAGGTGCTGCATACTGTCTCCCATTCCTCCTGGCTGAGGTCCGGTATATCTGCCACCCATTTGTCTCTTGCTCTGTCCTAATTGTGGGCTTGATCTGCCCATAAGTAGGGCATAGTATGTGGAGATCAGTTTAGAGTGATCAGGTTTAAGTAGTGCATGTTCTAACTTAGAGTTGTTTATTTGCACATTACGTAGTCCCAGCTGAGTCTCTGCAGCATGGTGTAATTGCAGATATCTAAAACGCCATGTTTGAGGCAACCAAAACTCACGCTGGAACTCGCAAATGTTTCGAACACTCCCTGATCATACAACTGATGGAGATATTTCAAGCCCATTTCCGCCCAGCAATAGTGTGAAAGTGCGGGAGAGGAGGGTTAAACCATAATGGCTGGTTGGAAAGAGGGGCTACGTAATTGGCTACATCCAGGATATTCAGACAGGGATTATAAATTTGTGGAGAGGCCTTTGAAGTTGTGGTTCTTTGGGTGGTATTCACAGTTCTATAGACTAGAATAGATTGTTCAAGGTTTCGAACGATGAGACAATAGCTGCCTCGGCAGCCGTAGTAGCATTGTTCATCAGAAGGAAAAGCCACCAGTGTATATACACCAGTTGGGCAGCGAAATAATAGAGCCTTCGGTTTGGTAATGCTAAACCCCCTTTTATATGAAGGAAGTTGTAGGGTCTCTAGGGCTAAACGAGGAGCACCCGGGTGCCACAGACCTGAGGAGAGGTGTGCTTCAATCCTTTGAAAGTGATATTTTTGTATATAGATTGGGACATTTGCTAAAACATAAAAATTTTGGTAAGAAGATCATTTTAAAGAGATTTACATGTCCCATAAGTGTAAGGGGGAGAGTCAGCCATTGGGTTAATTTGGTACAAAAAGAGACAATGCACGGTTGAATATTTACCTCAAAGTATTGTGATATGGGAAGGGTAATCTGAATCCCTAAGTATTTGAAACAATGCGTAACATGTAAGGGACAATCAAAGGGGTAACATAGGCAGTAGGGTTGAGCGAACCCGGACTGTAAAGTTTGGGTTCGTACTGGACTTTGGGGTGTCCATGCCCCGAACCCGGACATTTGAAAAAAAAGTCCGGGTTTGGTATTCGGGTATTTTTCGCGCCTTTTCTATAGCTGTAGGGCAGCCAATCAACAAGCGTTTCACTTGTTTGCCCTTAGACGCCATCACAGCCATGCCTACTAATGGCTTGGCTGTGATTGGCCAGTGCATCATGTGACCCAGACTATTTTTGGCGCCTGTTGAATAGCTGCAGGGCAGCCAATCAACAAGCGTTTCACTCGTTTGCCCTTAGAAGCCATCACAGCCATGCCTACTAATGGCATGGCTGTGATTGGCTAGTGCATCATGTGACCCAGCCTCTATATGAGCTGGAGTCATGTAGTGCCGCATGTCACATGCTCTCAGGCTAGTGTAGGGAGAGGATGCTGCCGCTGCTGTGAGGGATAGATTACCCTTCTAATATCTCATCCTGCATTACAGACCGGTTCCTGGCGGTGCTGTGAGGCGAAAGATTATCATTCTAAAACCATCTGATACTGGAGTAGGTACATTTTCCTGGTGCTGTGAGGGACAGATTATTGTTCTAAAATCATCTCAGTGCTATAGGGAGAGATTCCTCCTGCTGCTGTGAGGGACAGATTATTGTTCTAAAATCATCTCAGTGCTATAGGGAGAGGTTCCTGCTGCTGGTGTGAGAGGTGCATTTCTTGCACAAAAATAAAAAGTGCGTCTATGTTGCTGTTTTAAAAAAAAAAATTCTTTTTTTTTTTTTAGTATTAAATAGTGCTACATAGTACATTTGCACCTTGCTGTGCATTTCTTGCGCGAAAATAAAAAGTGTGTCTACATTGCTGGTTTAAAAAAATATATATTTTAAATACTACATTTGCGGCCAGCGGTGCATTTCTTGCACAAAAATAAAAAGTGCATCTACTTTGCTGGTTTAAAAGAAAAAAAAGAATTTCTTTTTTTTTTATTATTATTATTAATAAATAGTGCTACATAGTACATTTGCGTCCAGAATGAGGAGAGCATCAAATAAGGGACGTGGTCTTGGTGAAGTTCCTGTTGCAAGGAGAGGACGTGGTCGATTTGTGCCAGCTACTGGCACAAGTGAAACGCCTTCCTCAGGTGCGAGTAGCCGACAGAACCTTCAACGTTATATGGTAGGCCCGAATGCTGCTCAACGAATGGTGAGGCCAGAAGAAGTACAGGCGCGAGTAGATTGGGTGGCTGACAATGCCTCCAGTTCCTTCACATTGTCTCCCACCCGGTCCCTTGATGAAAGCTCAGAGTTGGCACCTGAACCCCATGGCTATCTGTCTTTCACCTCAGCCCCTTGTAAATCAGCCAAGCAGTCTGAGCCCCAAGTCATGCAGCAGTCTCTTATGCTTTTTGATGGCTCTGCTGGTGTGCTTTCCGTGGGCCATCCACATAGCGCTGCCCCAGAAGTGGAAGACATTGAGTGCACCGATGCCCAACCACTTCTGTTGCAGGATGAGGACATGGAAACACCAGCGCAGCACATTTCTGATGATGACAAAACACAGGTGCCAACTGCTGCAGCTTGCCTCAGTGTGCAGACTGACAAGGAGGGCAGTGCTGAAGGGTGGGTGGAAGATAATGTGGAGGATGATGAGGTCCTAGACCCCACATGGAATGAGGGTCATGCGAGTGACGTGTGCAGTTTGAAGGAAGAGGTGGTGGTCGCACAGAGGCACCAGCACAGCAAAAGAGGAAGCAGGTTGCAAAAGCGGAGCGACCGACCACTAGACAGTAGGCCTGCTACTACCCACCGCACCCAGGGACCTAGCACAACAAAGGCAGCTCAAAGGCGTTCCCCCCACGTGGCAGTTCTTCAGACAATGTGCTGACAGCAAGACATGAGTGGTTTGCACGCTGTGCAATGAGAGCCTGAGCCGGGGCATAAATGTTCTAAACCTAAGCACAACCTGCATGACCAGGCATCTAAATTCAAAGCACTTGCTGCACTGGAATAAGTACCTCAAAATCCAAGAAAGGTCTCGGCCTCCTCCTGCTTCCTCTTCTGCTGCTGCCTCGGCCTCTTCCTCCACCTCTACAGTGCCAGTGTCACCTGCCACCCAGCAAATGGACGATGTGACAGCAACGCCACCATGTCCGCCACCGTCCCCAAGCATTTCCACATGGTCCCATGGAAGCTTACAGCTCTCCATCTCCCAAACACTGGAGAGAAAGAGGAAGTACCCCCCTACCCACCCGCGATCCCTGGCCCTGAATGCCAGCATTTCAAAATTCCTGGCCTTTGAAATGCTGTCATTCCATCTGGTGGACACGGACAGTTTTAAAAACCTGATGGCGGTGTCTGTCCCACAGTACGTGGTTCCCAGCCGCCACTACTTTTCCAAGTCGGGGACGAGATCCAGTGTGCACTGCGCAACGCCATCTGTGGCAAGGTCCACATAACCACTGATACGTGGACCAGTAAGCACGGGCAGGGAAGCTATATCTCGCTAACTGCACACTGGGCAAATGTAGTGGCCGGTGGGACTGAGGCGGCTAGCCGTTTGGCGCATGTCCTTCCGCCACTGATGATTGCAGGGCATTTCTCTTTGCCTCCTGTTGCCGCCTCCTCCTCCTATTCCGCTTCCTCCTCCTCTACCACCTCCTCATCCGCTCAGCATAACACCTTCACCACCAACTTCAGCACATCCAGGGGGAAACGACAGCAGGCTGTTTTAAAACTGATATGTTTGGGGGGAAAACCCCACACTGCGCAGCAGCAGTGGAAGGGCATTGAACAACAGACCGATGAGTGGTTGTTGCTACTGAGCCTCAAGCCCGGCCTGGTGGTGTGCGGTAATGGGCGAAATCTCGTAGCGGCTCTGGGCCGAGGAGGTTTGACACACACACCCCTTGCCTGGCGCATGTGCTGAATTTGGTGGTGCAGAAATTTCTAAAAAAAAACGACCCGGATATGTCAGAGCTGCTGCATAAAGTGCGGTCCGTCTGTGCGCACTTTCGGCGTTCTCACCCTGCTGCTGCTCGCCTATCTGCACTGCAGTGTAACTTCGGCCTTCCCACTCACCGCCTCATATGCGACGTGCCCACAAGGTGGAACTCCACCTTGCACATGCTGGAGAGACTGTGCGAGCAGCAGCAGGCAATAGCGGAGTTTCAGCTGCAGCACGCACGGCTCAGTCGCTCTGCGGAACAGCACCACTTCACCACCAAGTGGGCCTCCATACGAGACCTGTGTAGCGTATTGCGGTGTTTCGAGTACTCCACCAACATGGCCAGTGCCGATGACGCTGTTCTCATCGTTACTATCCCACTTCTATGTCTCCTTGAAAAAACACTTCAGGCGATGATGGAAGAGGATGTGGCACAGGAGGGGGAAGAGGGGTCATTTCCACGGTTATCAGGCCAGTCATTCACAAGTGGCTCGGAGGGTGGGTTCCTGCACCAGCATAGGCCAGGTCCAAAATATTCAAGCCAGGGCACAGTTCTGGAGGAGAAGGAGGAACCGTGTTCACAGCAGGGTGGCACCCAACACAACTCGTGGGCATCACTGGAGTGTGGCTGGGGGGGATATGGAGGACACAGATGATACACCTCCCTCAGAGGACAGCTTGTCTTTGCCTCTGGGCAGCCTGGCACACATGAGCGACTACATGCTGCAGTTGCCCACATTGTAACTTGTGCAAAGACAACGTGCCGTCCTTAATTCCCTCACTGGAGGGTGATCAGAAGATGCGCGACTACTAGCGCATGCTGGTAGACGCGCTGCTGAGGGCATTCCCAAATGACACCGGGGGCTCAGTGGAAGCACAAGGTAGAGGAGGAGGAAGAGGTCGCCAACGCAGCTGTGGATCCGCCAGCACCTCAGAAGACAGGGTTAGCATGGCCGAAATGTGGAAAAGCGTTGTCAGCAGCCCGCCACAACAAACCGCACCACCAGCTGATAGGCAACGTCTTAGCAGGAGGCAGCATTTCAGCAACATGGTGGAACAGTATGTGTGCACACGCCTACACGTACTGACTGATGGGTCTGCCCCATTCAACTTCTGGGTCTCCAAATTGGGCACATGGCCTGAGCTTGCCCTTTATGCCTTGGAGGTGCTGGCCTGCCCTGCAGCCAGTGTATTGTCGGAACGTGTGTTTAGCACGGCAGGGGGCGTTATCACAGACAAGCGCAGCCGCCTGTCCACAGCCAATGTGGACAAGCTAACGTTGATTAAAATGAACCAGGCATGGATCCCACAAGACTTGTCTGTACCTTGTGCAGAATAAACATTTAGACCGGACTCACACAGCCATTCATATACTTCTTTTTTTTTAAATATGTCTCAATATTTTGGGGGCTACCCCAATTAGAAAAAACAAACTTAAAACAGTATTGGCTACCTCCACCGCCACGGTCACGGCCTACTCCACATCCACCTCCATTTTTTTTTTTTTTATGTGATTTTAAGTTATTTTCCTATCCACATTTGTTTGCAGGAAACTTGTCCTACTCTTACCCCATTTTGCTTCCTTTTGCAGCCCCCCTTTCCAGGACTTTTTTTGAGCCTAAAAGTTCGGGTGACCATTGACTTCAATGGGGTCTGGGGTCAAGTTCGGTACCGAACCCAAACTTTTTCGCGAAGTTCGGCCGAACCCGAACATCCAGGTGTCCGCTCAAATCTAATAGGCAGGGGTCCTTCATCGATGGGGAAGATAGAGGATTTTTTCCAATTCACCTTGAACCCTGAAAATCGTCCAAATCCTTGAACAATCTCCAGGATAACTGGCACACTCGACAATGGATCCGGGACATATAGGAGCATGTCCTCAGCGTATAGCAAGACTTTTTCCTCTAAAGACCCACTCTGGAGCCCTCTAAACTGAGTTGTGTTTCAAAGTAGCTCCGCCAGAGGTTCAATGGCCATACCAAATAACAGAGGGGAGAGTGGGCAACCCTGTCTCGTTCCTCTGTGAATAGAGCGCACGGCTCATTTACCTTAAAGCACAATGCAACACTAATTGCCCAAAGCAATTGAAAACAAATCCCAGTCATCACAGCCCATCTAGTTCTAACTGAAAACCTATCTGACATTTTCACGATGCCTAAAGATCATCAGTGCTGTGATATGTACAATCCTCAAGGTGAAATGGGTGCAGTGGCACATGAAGCCTCTTTAGCTCCCTTGTTACCTACTCCTGGACTTTTCCAGAACCTCTCCCATCCTCTCAAACTCCCTACCCCAGTATGTCCAGTCAGGCGCTACTATGTCTGCCTTTAGGTGATCCTGGAAGGGAAGCCTACCCCATCTCCACCTAGGAATCCGTACTTGAGTCACCTCCAACACATCATTCTCTGCAGCTATTACCTTTTGTACCACCTTCCCCTCCCTTTAGATTGTAAGCTTCATGAGCAGGGCCCTCCTTCCTGCTGTATTGAACTGTGTTGTAATTATACTGCCAGCTCCTTTATATTGTAAATCACTGTGAAATCACTGTGTGATATAAATTCTGTAAAATAATAATTTCAAGTGAGATTTCTTCACCATTGCCTTTGAATTTGCTCCAGCAGATTTGGATCAGCATTTCTTTGGCTATAAAGCAGGACCTATGGTGGTGGACACCTCTGGTGGAAATATGTCACTTACTTTGGCCAATATCATGTCTGCCTATGACAATGGATGTTAGTCTTAACCAGGGGTCTTCAAACTTTTTGAAGAAAGGGACAGTTTACTGTCCTTCAGACTTTAGGGGAGCCAGGCTGTGCCCAATGGGGAAAAAAGAATGCCAGATCTTTGGTATTAGGGGGAGAAATAGTTTGTGTCGGTGGGAGGACTAATGCCCCATTGTTGAAATAATGCCTCAAGGGCCTGAAAAAGGCTGCATCCAGCCCCAAGGCCACAGTTTGGTGACCACTTGTCTACATTGGTGGGGTGCACACTGCTAGGGGAAGATAATGTAAGTTCAATGGCTTATCTGATCACCGTGTCCAGAGATCAGGGCAGTCTTGTGTCTTATACAGTATAGCTCAGAGAAAAGGCAATGACGATCCAGATTGACAAGAAAGGTGATACCCAGTCTTTCTTTCCTTTGGAAGCCCATAATAATCATGGTATAACACCGCCTATATAACAGCAGTGTCTATCTCAGAGATCTGGATCATGGAGGAAGGCCGCCTTTCTAGATAATTCTCCTGCAGGTCTTTGTGAGTCTGACTCCTAAGAAATGATGTGAATCCCAAAGGGGATTTGTTTGCTTCCAGCATAAGCAGCAAACTGACATTTTCTTGTCGACGAGCAGCAGCAACAGATGCACAGATCTCCCTAATGTCTCCTTTGCCTTGCACAAATGCTCCCTATAGTCCCATTAATAGCCAGTTTTTTTTTTTTTTGAAAGGCAACGAAACAAGATCAGTTATCCCCGTAATTCCATTTTGACTTTCCCCTTTGTGGAAACAGTCTACAGAATCTATTAACTATCCTATTTAATGTTGAAGGTGGAACAATGATTATTTTTAATCCATATTAAATAAGTATTAGTAAATAGATTGGAAAGAATATCATATTTACTTTGTTTAAAAAAAAAAATTCTCTTTTGTTCATTGACAGACACAGCCTTCCATTATTCATTACCATAGAGTTGTATCGCCCCCTACAGGAGTAGGACACTAGGCAGAAAAAAATACTTTACTACACCTTTGGGCAGTCCTGTATATCAATACACCCCCCCCCCCCCCCGCTATAAGCCTTCAGTTTTTTTTCTACCTAGTCAGGAGTAAGGACGTAGTTCCTTGCTGGGATCTCTAGTCCTGGCGATTTTTTGGGGGTTTTTTTCCAGTGAACTGCAGTGGCGCATGAGAAGGCGCTGGTTGTCGCACTTATGATGTCTGTGCGGGGAACTTTTAAGATGGGGGATGCAGCTGTGACTGCGGAGGAGGGCCAGTGCTTTTTTTGACACCCATATGCCATCTTGGGGCAAACATGTTCCCTTCTCCCCCTATTTTGCCAAAAATTTCCATGGAGAATAGGAGTGTTCAAAGTGCTCTTTTTGTGCTTTTAAGGCCGCTTTCCTGTGGGGTTCCCCTTTGAGCAGCCCCTCCTTAAATAGTGGACTGTTTCCACAGGTAGTGGATCTTCCTGTCTCTAGGTTCCCCAGGGCAACCATGATTCCGGTAGAGGAATCTCCGGCTGTTGAAGATCTAGCAGACATGTCTAGCAGAGTCCTCCTCTGCCTTTGCTGAAATGGCAGACTTGCTGATCTAGGGGCTGCAGTTGGTCTGCTGTGCCTTTTGGATGCAGTTCCATTGGTTGCTGAGCTCTCTGTTTCTGCAGTGGTGGCTTTCGTGTTGGTCCTTTCACGACACACAGGTTGGTTTGTCTTTAGGGTCCACTGACAAGGGTTCATATTTCTTCCAACCCTCTTTGGTGTTTCGGCCTTGTTTGGGAAGAAAACTGAGTTGTGCGTCTGTCACCGGACCGTTTGCAGTGCCCTTCGTGGCGCTGTACAAGTTCTGTTGTCTCGGGGTGTGATTGTCCCGGTTCGTGTCGGACCAGTTTTCAGGGGTTGTATTCAAACCTGTTTAAGGTCCAAAAAAGATGACGGATATGGTATGTGCAATACTGGACCTCGAGGCCCTGACCTGCTTGTGTGGGTATAGAAGTTCAGGATGGGGTCCATATGCATGGTGGTGGCGTCCCTTCATCATTTGGACTTTTCTGGCTCTATTGCCATCACAAATGTTTACTTACACATTCCACTATGCCTGATCCCAGCACTTCCTCCATTTTGTGTGGGAGGAGGGCATAATCAGTTCATGAGGTTGTCCTTTTGGTTTTGCCACCACTCCTCAGTTTTTCCCAAGGTGTTGGCCCTGCATCGGGTGTGGTTATGTCAGCTGGGGATGAGGCCTGGGTTGCCTAGACAAACTTCTTCTGCGAGCAGAGTCCTCCACTACTCCGAGGGGTGATGTAGCTTCTATACAGACCTTGACCGATTCAGTTGGCTTCTATACTGCCTGAAGTCTGCTTTGGCTCCTTCCAGAACACTGAAATATCTGGGCCTCACCCTGGCTCCAGCTCTGGCCGTAGTGGACTAACTCTAGAAGTTTTTCAGGGTCAGACTCGCTGTTTGTAATCTTGGACAGGCCAAGAAAGGGGCTGTCTGTTTCTTCTTCGACTATTTCTGGATGGATCAGACTGATGATGACTCTGGCCTCTTCTGTCAGAGGTTCCTCATTCCCTGTTCTGGCACATTCTACTTGGGCGCTTAGTGCTTCTTCCATCATCAGGCGTCAGTGGTGGGAGTTTTCAGGGCAGCCACCTAGTCGTTAGTGTAAATTTTCACAACATTCTACGAAGGGAATGTGCTGGCATCTGCAGATGTTTCTTTTGGCCGCAAGTTTTTGCAGGCTGCTTTTTTAGAGGGTTCTCCCCTCCTGAGAGCGTGTTGTTTAGGTTGGGCTCCAGTTGTTCTGGGTTGAGCTCCTGTTGCCTAGTTGGCTCTTGTGTTAGCCTTGGGATTTTTTTTGTTACCCCACCCCTCATGTTTGGCACTGCTTTGGGATGTCCCTATGGTAATGAATAATGGAACGCTGTGTCTGTCAATGAACGAAAGAGAAAATGGGTTTTTTGGCTTACTGTAAAATCCATTTCTCTGAGTTCATTGACAGACACAGGACCCACCCCTCTAAGGAGTTTTTGATACTTATGATACTACTTGTTACTAAACTGAATAGTCTATAGCAGAGAGGGGGTGTATATCACCTAGGACTGCCCAGTAGTCAAGCCTTTTTTTTCTGCCTAGTGTCCTACTCCTGTGGGGGGTGATATAACCCTATGGTAATGAATAATGGAACACTGTGTCTTTCAATTAAGGCCCCTTTCACAGGGATGGATAGAATCCAGCTTTTAGCTGCGGATAGATGAAGTTATCTCCCGCAGCTATACTGTGACAATGCTTTCCTATGGCCCATTTCACACTCTGCATTTAGCAACGGTTTTGTTACAGACGATTTAGAATGATTAGAAAAAATGGATTTGAATGCGTCCAGGAACGATGTTATGCAGCTATCTGCACGAATCTGCAGCTATCTGTAAAAGCAGTGCACAGTGTCATCTACGGATAGCAATGGCATCAAGCATAGAAAATCAATAGGAAGCACTTCAGAAATGTAAAGAATGTTTCCACTCCAGCTAAACATAGCTGCATGTAACCGTGGCTAATCGGAATGTACAAATGCAAGTAATCGTTGTGATTTGGAGTCTGGTATCTGGCTTGCATTTAGCAACGGCAGATCAGCCGCCCATGTGAAAGGGGCCCAACTCAGAGAAATGGATTTTACGGTAAGTCAAAAAATCTAATTTTTTGCCCTTCCTCAAGATGTCTACAACCAGAAATGCTAGGGGTTTGTTTTTAAAAGTGATATCTCAACAAAATAAAGCAGGGAGACATGGCTGGATGGTGGAGTTTGCATTGATTATTAAAAATCAATGAATTAGTGTTTTTGGTGCTCAGATGCAGTAAATAGATCCTCTTGAATATCTGACCCCAAGGGCTATTACTTAATTCATAACAAGACCTACAAGAGAATTTGGCCAAGGTTCAGCAAACAGGCCCGGAAATACATCTTTATCTGAATCTTTAGATTCATAATGTGTTGGACTACATCCATCAGGGTTAGATAAAGACTAAAGCCTCAGTTCCCCCGAAGACCAAGTGTCCATCATATCAGCATTCACTAACATATGGAGGACAAAGCACAATCTAGTTGGCATGTGTATGAGAGATCAGACTTCTGAGGAGACCATTGTTTCTGAAATGGGATTTCTTGTCCATTGAGGAACACAGGATGCCATAAACTATCAGGTTATAGTGCCGTCTACAGGAGGATTGGACACTGGCAAACAATAAATCTGTAGGTTAGCCCAGGATAACTCCTATTACCAGCATGCCTTGGTTTTTTTATATTGTCCTAGGGGGGTGAATGTCTTCAACTCCTGGGAAAAGTCTCACCATTTAAAAGCCACACTTTTTTGTTCTCTACTCAAGTCTTTCCATTATACCGCTGTTTAAGTTGGTCTTCAGCTATCCAGATTGGCCTTTCCTTACCAAAGCTTTTGTAAAGCCCTCTTCCGTTCCACATAGCCTTAACTGAATTATATCTGTTTAGGTCTGCTCTGATGCCCTTGGTGGAAAAAACAGCCATCTTAATTAGCTTTAAAGCGGTTGTCTACCCTAAAAAAAAATAAAAACCTGCAAGACAATAGCATAATGAGCTAGTATGCACTGCATACTAGCTCATTATGAAATACTCACTTTGAAACGAAGATCTGACCGGCTACTCTGTCCTCTCTGAGGGAGCGGACATCTTCCCACGGATCTTGCTTCCGGGTACGCGGCTCCAGGGCTGTGACCCGTCTTTCCCGGCAAGGTCGGGAACTAAGGCCGGGCCTTTGCCGGGACATACACGGCGCATGCGCCGGGACATACACGGCGCATGCGCCGTAACGCCGCATTGAATTAGAAAGGGAATATCTTGTAAACCGTACAGGTTTAGAAGATATTCATTTTACCTACAGGTAAGCCTTATTCTAGGCTTACCTGTAGGTAAAAGTAAACAAAATGGGTAGACAACCGCTTTAAGAAGCCAGATACTCATTCAAGGAAAGTCTATCCCTTGCTGAAGGTTAAGAAAAGTCCATTACAATATTCTGTTACCTTGAACCTTAAGGCTGGGTTCACACCTCTGCACGGAGGGGCTCACAGCAGGGGTCCGGTGCGTCCCTGTTTAGTGTTTCAGGTCCGATTTCAGCCTGAATTTTTCGATGAATTCGGACCTGAAACAGACCAGAAGGCGCACAGGACCCCTGTGCAATTTGCACTACAGTCACTCCGGAGATGTGTGAACCCGCTCCATAAAGAGCTGGTCCCAATCTCCTGCCATGCGAATTGGAGGCGATGGCAATCCGCATCCAATTCGCAATAGTGTGCACCCAGCCTATGCCAAGCTCCTGGTCCTCCCACAAAATCTGAAATTCCAAGTCTACAAACCTTCTGACAAATCATCTTCTGCATAAAGGTGCTATCCCCCCACACACCCATGCACACCTACTTTTCACAGTGGGAGCTGGGGGCATCTGTTAACCTTTGTTGGCACACTTGCTTCATTTGAAATGGGTTCCAGATTTCCCACTGCATTTTGGCTAAAGCGCAGCTCATCCACAATTTTCGTGTGGGTTAGTTGCACTTTCCCATAGACTTTAATTATGTCCCATGGTTTTGGTGCACCCAAGCTGCAGGACATAATAGAAACCTACAGGAAAGTGCAGCTACCCCTCACGAAAACCGTGCATGAAGCCGACCTTAAAGCTGTAGAAAACTCTGAAAGAAAGAAAGTTTCTCCCTGCAAGATAAAGACATAAAGGTGACCTTAAAGCGGTAATAAACTCTTAAATAAAGTTGCATGCATGCATCACATACTAGGACATTATGCAGGACTTACCTTAAAGTGGTTGCATCCCCATAAATGACATTTTTACCTACAGGCAAGCCTATAATAAGACTTACCTGTAGGTTAAAGGATTATCTCCTAAACCTGGACAGCAAGCGCCGCTGATGTCAGCAGGCGCATGCGCAGTGGTGTCCCGGCGAAGGCCTGGCGCATAGCGACAGACCCTGCTGGAAAGTCCGCCATAAAGACTGGCTCCCGCGCATGCGTGGGAGTGACGTCTCGTGGCTCCGGCCACTCACAGCGCCAGAGCCGCGTACCTGGAAGGATCCATGGAGGGAAGATGGCTGCTCTCTCCTCTAAGACCGGGCGGACCTGCGGGAGCTTCGTTCTGAGGTAAGTATTTCATAATGAGCTAGTATGCGGTGTTCTTAGAACAGTGATCTGGCTTCTCCCCGCGAATTGATAGTTTTCACACACAGTTTGCAGATGTTCTAAGAATAGGGATATGGCTTCTCCCGGCTAATGTATACTTTTCTCACAGAGTTTTAAGACGATTGTAGAATGTCCAATCATCTTAAAACTGTGTGATAAAAGTATAAATTAGCCGGGAGAAGCTATATCCCTGTTCTTAGAACATCTGCAAACTGTGTGTGAAAACTATCAATTCGCGGGGAGAAGCCATATCACTGTTCTTAGAACAGTGATATGGCTTCTCCTGGCTAATTTATACTTTTCTAACACAGTTTTAAGATAGTCCACATCCACCTCCATTTTTGATTTTTTTATGTTCTTTTTTTTTTTAATTATTTAAAGTTATTTCCCTATCCCCATTTCTTTGTAGGGCACTTGTCCGACCCTTACCCCCATTTTCCTTCCTTTTGCAGACCTCTAGGACTTTCCAGGACTTTTTTACAGCACTTTTCAGAACTTTTAGTAAAATTACCAGAACCCGGGTTCGGGTCCGGGTCCTGGACACCCAAAAGTTCAGGTTCGCTCAACACTATTTACTAGCACTTTAAGCAACAGTTTTGCTCCCAGGCACTTCCTTGGTTCGTTGCTTTTAACGCCCCCCGATGTCACTGCACAGATTAGCAGAACTCCATGTAGCCTTTCCAGTTCCGGACTGTCCAAGTGGTGGGTCATCCAAACCAGACTCAGTTGGACGATGCCATGGCGGTGGCATACATCAACCATTAGGGAACAACCAGAAACCTTGTTGTGATGAAAGAAGTCAGGAAAGGAAATTGTGGAATAGACAGAGTTTTCAGTTTTCTGGGTTCCTTAGATCAGCAGGAATGTGTTAGGCTTGTAAGGGTAGGGTGCTGTGGTGGTCATCACCTCCTCCAGGTTTCCCTCCTCGGGTGCCAAGCAATGGTCACATGAGAGTGCTACATTGAGGTCGGTTCTTCTGGGGTACGCTTGGCATCGGAACAGGATAACTTGACTGCACATGGGGTACCTTTACTAATGGGATGGGGCCAGTTACTTGCATTACACCCTTTTAGTAACTTCAGACCAGGCAGGAACAAGGTTTCAAAACGTTGCTTGATGAAGTAAAAAAGGCATTGCAAAGTCCAACATGCAAAGTCATTATTCTTTCCCACATCCCTAAGTCAGGCTATGGGCTGCTCTGGCATACCTGCAAAGGTAGAGTCCATGTAAAATACAGAGTCTATCGTTGCCATGCTCCAGCAGCTGATGTCTTCAGGGCAAACCTTAGGTTCTGATGCCCTTTACATCATGGCAGTGGTAAGAAACTTTATTTTGCTCCTTACGGGTGGCTCTCTGTAGTGGACCGCTGTCCCTCTTTTAACAGTGGGTCACCAAAAACCAAGGAACTGGGAAAGTGTTAACTCTCACCCTCCCATCTGTGCAGCACCTAACTAGCTTTTTCCACCCTGCTTACAAGCTCCTTTCCTAGGGTCCTCAGGATTACCTCTTTGTGTGAATTGTAAAAGTTTTCCTTCCCCTCCTTATTTGGTGGCCCAGGAATCACATCTGGGGAGCACAAGGCTGACGTGGGGGGGGCGGGGGGGGTTGGGTACGATGTGCTCCTTGGCTGACCTGTGGTGCTCTGAGCTTACCTTGGGGGGAGGGAACCTTAGGGTGAATATAGGGCTCACCTTGGAGGCGGTGGGGGGTTTTGGGGT
>BLSH010069051.1:1321967-1336909 GCA_018402905.1 Glandirana rugosa | reverse complement strand
GTGGGGAACGGTCTGCTGCTCCCCAGGAGGCCGCGGTGGGGAACGGCGTGCTGTTCCCCAGGAGGCCGCGGTGGGGAGCGGCGTGCTGTTCCCCAGGAGGCCGCGGTGGGGAGCGGCGTGCTGTTCCCCAGGAGGCCGCGGTGGGGAGCGGCGTGCTGTTCCCCAGGAGGCCGCGGTGGGGAGCGGCGTGCTGTTCCCCAGGAGGCCGCGGTGGGGAGCGGTCTTAGGTTCCTCAGGCTCCTGTATTCAAGATGAAGAGATAAGTGTCGCTCCAGGTAACTCAAGACCCTGCTGCTTCAACCTCTATCCCCAGGGTGTGGGTGCAGCACTGCCAGGTGCATTTAAACAAAAAACTGGACTGGATGGCAGCACTCCTGTGTAATGACTTTATTCTTGGTCAAAATACAGTGTACAGGTGAACCATAATGGACATCTGACTCATTTCACCCCAACGGGTGCTTAATCATAGCCTACTGATTAAGCACTCGTTTGTGTGAAACGTGTCAGCTGCCCATTGTGGTTCACCTGTACACTGAATGCTGTATTTTAACCAAGAATAAAGTCATTGCACAGGAGTGCTGCCATCCTGTCCTTTTTTGTTTTCTATTTCAATGCTCCCTTATCCAAGATGGTGTTGCTGGGCACCTCCTGGTCCTTTTGAGAGCTTCTGAATACCAGGAGATGGGCATTCGGGTCATGTGACACCTGTGATTGGTGTCACAATGGTCACAGGACCAGAAAGCCCCCAATTGCAAGTATGCATCAGGAGCTTTCTGGTCCCCGCCGGTGACTGCTGGAGGCGTACAGCCTCCTTCAGACTGCACACATATATGTGGCGGCTGGGCAGGTGGGCTTCAACCCAGAGGGGCTGCATATATACGCCCATAGGGAACAATTTTCTGAGCTGGGAGCGCGCTCTTCCAGTAGAGTAACTAAACTGTCACAGAACGTGCCCCATACATACTTGCAATCAGGAGCTTCTGATCATGTGATCGTCCCATATGGTGGTCACATGATCAAAATGCCCACCTCCGCTTCTCTTAAAGAGCCAGTGGGCAGGAAATGGTTAAAGACTTCCTGTGTCCCTCAATGGACCCCAAGCATGAGATTTGATGGAGTGTACAAAATTCCTATTTTTATCCTTCGTTGAATCTGTTTGATTATTGGAACTATCGTGTTTATTTCATAATGTAAAGCAGTATTAAACCCAAAGACAAACGTTATATGTTGCAGCTTACCAATCATTAGATGTGCTGGCTGCATTCATTTTCTTTCTTTTAGGGTTTTTTCTTTATGTTTCACCTACAGATTCAGCCGGTAAGTCTTATTTTTCAACTGCAAAACACAAGAAAAACCACCCCCGGTTGAAGGGGGGGGGGGGGGGGGGAGAGGACTCGGAAATAAATACAATAAAGAGATCACAGCTATCCACTCAGGGACACATAATATTTTAACCCTGGGGCCACAATGGTGAAAAGAGACCAATACTATGCAAAAAAGGGCAGCACAGAAGGCTGTCCATAAAAGTCACCATATGAGTAGCCACTGGGATGTACAAATGTAAAAAAGAAAGACCAAGCATAAATGCAATATCAAAAAATAATGGAATTTATTAGGGAACAATGCTACAACTGAATATGCACACAGTATGAAGCATAAGTAAAAGCCAATCAGAAAACCACCACCATTGACAACGTTGTCAGATACGTTCATAAAAAAGACAAACACAAATAGGTTCCTCAAAGCCAGTCAAGTGAGGGCCTTCCAAAATGGAATTGCCCTCAACCTGAATGGAAACGAGGAAAGCCAGTGAGCCAGCCCACATAACCCCAGCACAAAAAGAGGGATCCCAGCACTGAATGAATAATGATCATGGAGAGGAAATATGCCACACAGGGCATAAGACCAATATGGAACATAAAGCCATAGACATACACATGGTATAGCGAAAAACTACAATTGCATACAAGGTCCCCGACTAGGATAGAACCGATGAGAAAATTGGTTGACACATGAACAGACTAAAGGGGTCAATCCGATGATAGCAACAGCCAGTGAGGCAAGCTACGGACTGACTACCCTTGGCCCCAATGCACAGACATATATCTCCAATGCCTGCCTGATGATAGCAAAATCCCCCGACCACCAATGGAAATCCAAAAAACAACAGGGGGAGGGGGGGTCGGCTACAGGCAGGTGGAAATAGCACAGGCTTAAGGGGGTGAGGTCGGGCAAAGTGTCCACAAGATCTCTGAATGGAACTAGTACGGGCTGCCAACAGGAAAAATTTAGGCACACATACCTCCGGACCCGAATGGTCTCGAGCCGGTGGACCTAGGAAACCTGGATACGTGGAGAGAAAGGCACTTGGAAGGTCAGCACATAGGCGGTATAGACTCACCGATCCAGACGGTGACCAGCTGTGCCATGAGGCAGTTCCTGAAGTGAAGACAAAGTGCAATCGCACGGATCCTCTGGAGTTCTCCACGATAGAGAGGCAATGCTCACAGGCATGCCGACGGGTCCATCCGACGTTCCTGGCGGGGACGTGTAGTTTGCGGCGGGGATCAAAACCTCATGGGGATGTGAGTGCTAGCGAGCTGGCGTGTAGGCACAGCTGTCTACGCGTTTCGCTGGTACCCCAGCCTTTAACAGACCAAGCTGTCCAGCAAAAGTAGCAGAGAGTTGCGGCAAACTGCAGTGCCTTGAAAAAGTCTTCATACCCCTTGAAATTTTCCACATTTTGTCATGTTACAACCGAAAACGTAAATGTATTTACGTGAAAGGAAAATAATAAATGGTTTTTAAAATGTGTGACATATAAATATCTGAAAAGTGTGGGGTACATTTGTATTCAGCCCCCTTTACTCCGATACCCCTAACTAAAATCTAGTGGAACCAATTTCCTTCAGAAATCACCTAATTAGTAAATAGAGTCCCACCTGCGTGTCATTTAATCTCAGTATAAATACAGCTGTTCTGTGAAGCCCTCAGAGGTTTGCTAGAGAACCTTAGAGAACAAACAGCATCATGAAGGCCAAGGAACACACCAGACAGGTCAGGGGTAAATGTGTGGAGAAGTTTAAAGGAGGATTAGATTACAAAAAAAACTGTTGTTCAATCCATCATCCAAAAATGATAAGTGTATGGCCCAACTGCAAACCTACCAAGACATGGCAGTCCACCTAAAATGACCAGCCGGGCAAGGAGAGCATTCATCAGAGAAGCAGCCAAGAGGTCCGTGGGAACTCTGGAGGAGCTGCAGAGATCCACAGCTCAGGTGGGAGAATCTGTCCACAGGACAACTATTAGTCGTGCACTCCACAAATCTGCCCTTTATGGAAGAGTGGCAAGAAGAAAGCCATTGGTGAAAGAAAGAAAGCAGAAGTCCCGTTTGCAGTTTGTCAGAAGCCACGTGGGGGGCACAGCAAACATGTGGAAGAAGGGGCTCTGGTCAGATGAGACCAAAACGGAACTTTTTGGCCCAAAAGCAAAACGCTATGTGTGGCGAAAAACTAACACTGCACATCACCCTGAACACCCCATCCGCACTGTGAAGCATGGTGGTGGCAGCATCATGGTGTGGAGATGCTTTTCTTCAGCAGGGACAGGGAAGCTGGTCAGAGTTGATGGGAAGATGGATGGGGCCAAATACAGGGCAATCTTAGAAGAAAACCTGTTAGTCTGCAAAAGACTTGAGACTGGGGCGGAGGTTCACCTTCCAGCAGGACAACGACCCTAAACATCCAGCCAGAGCTACAATGGAATGGTTTAGAGCAAAGCACATTCATGTGTTAGAATGGCCCAGTCACAGTCCAGACCTAAATCCCATTGAGAATCTGTGGCAAGACTTGAAAATTTCTGTTCAGACGCTCTCCATCCAATCTGACAGAGCTTGGGGTATTCTGCAAAGAAGAATGGGCAGAAATGTCCTCTCTAGATGGGCAAAGCTGGCAGAGACTTCCCCAAAAAGACTTGCAGCTGTAATTGCAGGGAAAGGCGGTTCTACAAAGTATTGACTCAGGGGGGCGCCATACAAATGCCCCCCACACTTTTCACAGATTTATTTGTAAAAAAATGTTAAAACCAATTCTCATTTTCCTTCCACTTCACAATTCTGTGCCACTTTGTGTCGGTCTATCACATAAAATCCCAATAAAATACATTTACATTTTTGGTTGTAACGTGACAAAATGTGGATAATTTAAAGGGGTATGAATACTTTTTCAAGGCACTGTATTTACCACTGATAGGTGTGTATAGAGTGGTCAGCTTTAATAATTTATGTAAAACCTTTATCCCAAAAGGGGAAAAAAAAACATTGTGCTGTAACTTCTTAACCACTTTGCTACCACAGCCAAAGTTTTTTAGACATGAAGAATAGTTAACCCCCCCCCCCCCCCCCAAACAGTAAATATTTTCTGAAAGCCAAGACCCTGGAGTATAAAATGCTGGTACTTGAATTTTTTTTATGTGACGTGATATTGGTGTACATGTTTATCAAATGCAAATTCTCAGTAAAAAATAACCTAATTGTAATGCTATTGCACAATATATTAGCCAATTGGTAAAATATAAAAGATGAGGTTGTGACGAGTAAATAGATACCAAACATGTCGAGGCTTAACATTGCACACTTTCAATCCGAGAATTGTCACGGGCGTCGCGATCGCGGCACAGAGCTCTGGATTGACAGCTTGTTCAGTGTGCGCTCTTTTCAGAGCGCAGTGCACACTCGCCTGTGACATCACCGGCTGCAGAACATGTGATCTCCAAAACGGTGCAGGCTTAGGAATTCTGATCTGTACCTACAGGTGAGATTTATTATAAGCTTACCTGTAGGTAAAAGTTACCAAGCGGCATGTGCTACCACTTTTAAAAGCCTTTACAGATGATCAATTTAGAGAATGGAACTATTGCTCCCATTATGACATTCGCAGTAATATGTGGTATGTGTGACGCAATCATTGTTTTGGTTATGTAGGTGCAGCCAACGCATGCGTTTGTGTAAGTTTGGGCAGGGGACCCACTTAAGGACCAAGCCTATTTTTGAACACATGTTGTTTACAAGTTAGGCCTCATACACACGGACGTTTTTTGACGCCGGCGTTTTCTGGCGTTTTTTTGCAGCTCTGCATGTTAGTCAATGGCCCCATAAAAACGTCGGCGTTTTTGAGCTGTAGATGACGTCGGCGTTAGTGAGCTGAAACTAGAACCCACAGCCATCGTGTTCTGAGGCTGTAACGTTTTGGCATTTTTTGACGCCGACGCCACAATATGCCAACAGACGCCAACAAACGCCACCTATTATTATACCAGCGTTTTCCGGCGTTTTTTGACGCCGACGTTTTTAGGTTGAAAAAAAGCAGGGATGATTTTTTTTTAAAAAACGCCTATTGACGCCGACGCTCACTAACGCTCAAAAACGCCGATGCATAACGCCGAAAAACATGCATCTGGGAGTAATTGTAACTGTCAGCGTTGCAATGCCTCATGGGAAATGTAGTTCCACAACAACTGGAGGGCCACAGGTTGCCTACCCCTGCCCTAAAGAATAAAATGGAGATCATTGCAATACTTTGTCTCACCGCAGCGGTCTTACAAATGCAATTTTTTTGGAAAAAATACCTTTTTTCAATTAAAAAAATAAAAAAACCACTAAAGTTAGCCCAATTTTTTTCTGTATTATGAAAGATAATGTTACACCGAGTAAACAGATACCCAACATGTCATGCTTCAAAATTGTGCCCGCTCGTGGAATGGCAACAAACTTTGGCACTTAAAAATCTATAGGCGACGTTTAAAGATTTCTACAGGTTACCAGGTTAGAGGTGCAGAGGAGGTCTAGTGCTAGAATGATTGCTCTCCCTCTAATGATCGCGGCGATATCTCACATGTGTAGTTGGAACACCGTTATCATATGGGGGCGCGGCTTACGTATGCGTTTTCTTTGCTGCACGAGCTCACGGGGACGGTGGCGCTTTAAAAACATTTTTTTTTTTTTTTTTTTTTTACTTTTTGTTTTTACACTGTCCCTCCCTTTTTTTTAAAAAGAAAAAAATTGGTCACTTTTATTCCTATTACAATGTAAACTTTCCTTGTAATAGAAAAAAAAAGCATGACAGGGCCTCTTTAGGCTCGATTCACATCAATGCATTTTGCTTTTCAGCGTTTTCTCACTGTTTTTTGCTGTGCTTTCCCCAATTTTTTTTTTTTTTTTTTGCCGCCTTTTTTTTTATTTTAAATTTTTCTATAATATTTTATTTTTTTGGGAAAATGTTGCCAAAACGCCGAACGCGGTAAAAACACAACACTTGCATTTTTCTTGCATGCCCATTTAAGTTTATTACATGCAAAACGCTGCGTTTTGCGGGGATAAAAGTCCCCGACCCTTTCCAAAAACGCAGAGGAGCAAAAAAGCATTGATGTGAACGTGTTCCATAGGAACTCATGTTAAAAAAATTCCCTGTATTTCTGCAAACTGCAAAATGCCTCAAACAACGCACTAGTGAGAATCCAGCCTTAATGTGAGATCTGGGGTCACAGAGACCTCAGATCTCACATTTACACTTAGAAGCAAAAGAAAAAAAATATCTTTTTTTTTCTTTTCTCTTAACCACTTCACACAAATCGCTGTATATAAACGGCGGTCGGGAGAAGTGGATGTATTGGGGTATAGTCTGAGGCTACAGGTTATACTCTGGTACCATTTTTTTTTTTTTTTTAGAGCAGGCAGTCGGCTATCCGGTGGTAACGGCCCCGATCCGGCTCTGGAGCTGCTCAGCCGTTATCCCAGGCAGTGGGAGGGGACCTTCCGCCGCTCTTCCCGGCCTCCCGTCCCACCGGGAGACCGGAGCGTCCATTCGGCGCGTCTGCCGACTGTGGAGTCCCGATAGAAGCCAGAATCGGCTCCGATCGGGTCTCCTTCATGTATTTCCGCAAGCAACATCAGGACGCCATTTCCGGTTCACTCGATGGCCAATGGCGACGATTTTTTAAAAAAAATGACCATATTCAGAATCGCCGTTTTTGGCGATCTGAATAATTTTAAGTGCAAAGGAGGGAATGGGGGTCCCAATCCCTCCTATAAAGAGTACCTGTCACCACATATTGCTGTCACAAAGGATGTTTACATTCCTTGTGACGGCAACAGAAGTTTTCAGTTTTGTTTTTTTTAACCACTTGCCGAATGTGTAACGCCAATATATGGCGGCAAAGTGGCACAATAGCGCAGATCGCCGTCCATAAACGGCGCGGGCCTGCGGTGCACTGTCCTGCCCGCTGCACGCTCCCGGAGTGGGGCCGTGGGGAACCCCACACGCCTAGGGAACACAGTTAACCCCTAGATCTCCCCCTACAGGTTAACCCCTTCCCTGCCAATGACATTTATACAGTAATCAGTGCATTTTTTTTTTTTTTTTTTTTTTAGCTCTGATCGTTGTATAAATATGAATGGTCCCCAAAAAGTGTCAAATGTCGCAGTCCTGATTAAAAATTGCAGATGACCGCCATTACTAGTAAAAAGGAAAAAAAAATTGTGAAAACGCCATAAATGAATTCTCATGGTTTGTAAAAGCGACAACTTTTGCGCAAGCCAATCAATAAACGCTGATTGCATTTTTTTTTAACACAAATATGTAGAAGAATATAGATCGACCAAAACTGATGAATACATTTGTATTTTTTTAATATATATTTTTTTTTTTTTTTGGATATGTATTATAGCAAAAAGTCGAAAATATTGTTTTTTTTTTGTTTTTTTCAAAATTGTCACTCTTCTTTTGTTTATAGCGCAGAAAATAAAAACCACAGAGGTGATCAAATACCACCAAAAGAAAGCTCTACTTGTGGCAAAAGGACGTCGATTTCGTTTGGGTACAATGTTGCACGACGGCGCAATTGTTAGTTAAAGCGATGCAATGCCGAATCACAAAAAGTGCTCTGGTCATTAAGGGGGTAAATCCTTCCGGGGCTCAAGTGGTTAAAGGAACATTGCTAAAAAAAAAATTTTTAAAGCGCCACCGTCCTCACAAATACTGTACGTAAGTCACACCCGCATATGAAAATGGTGTTCAAATCACACGTGAGGTATCGCCGCGACTGTTAGAGCGAGAGCAATAATTCTAGCACTAGACCTCCTCTGTAACTCAAAACTGGTAACCTGTAAAAAAATTTTAACCGTCGCCTATGGAGATTTTTAAGTGCCAAAGTTTGTCACCATTCCACGAGTGGGTGTAATTTTGAAGCATGACATGTTGGGTATCAGTTTACTCGGCATAATATTATCTTTCACAATATAGGAAAAAAATGGGCTAACTTTACTGCTGTCTTCTTTTTTAACTCAACTAAGTGATTTTTTTTATTTTTTTTTTTAAATGGCAGTTATAAGACCTCTGCGCAAATACAGTGTGACAAAAAGTATTGCAACGACCGCCATGTTATTCTCTAGTGTGTTGGAAAAATTTAAATATAATATTTGGGGGTTCTAAGTAATTTTCTAGCAAAAAATACTGATTTTAACTTGTAAACAACAAGTGTCCAGAATGGCTCCAGGGCTGGAGTAGTTAAAAAAAATTCAAGTGCGTTTGACGTCGCTCCAGTCCTCCAAGGGCATAGAGTCGAGTGGCGGCCGTCATGCTCTCACTCGACTTACTGCCCATCAGGCAACAGGACCTGATCGTCTCCACCACTTCCAATGGTTGTGGTAAGCGGCGGAGACGCACGGGACGCGGCAGGGGGGGGGGCACCTCTCCTGCCACACATAAAAGTGATCTTGCTGCGAATCCGCCGGGGAGACCTCTTCTATCTCAAAGCGGACCGCCCGCCTTGTATAAAAATACCGGGGTTATGGCAGCTATTTGGTGCCATAACAACCGTATTTAACATCAAAGTAGCAATGTATATCCTTAGTGGGCAGTCTGGAAGTGGTTAAACTTTTTTTTTTTTTTTCTTGCAGATAATCCCTTGACTCCAGTCTGCACTCAGCTTCACTCTGCACTAAACACCGTTTCCTGCCAGCGGCCATCTCTGATAGACGCCATCATGTCACAAGTCCAGAACGCACCTGCCGCCCTCTCAGGGAGCCTGCTGAGCAAGAAGCCGCACTCTGCCCTCCCTCAGTCTCTGGGTATCCCACCCACTGCTGGTCCCCTGCCCTCTGAACATGCAGGAAGACCACACCAGAGCTCCGCCCTGCCGCCTTCGTCTGTCACCTCTGGCAATGCTGCTGCAGGTAAGGCCCCTTTCCTGTATGGTCACCTGGGCTCCTGTCTGCACCCTGTCTATAGGGACATTAGGTGACTATATTAATACATTTGCGATTTACAGACTTTGCAGGTATCGTTTTGGGGCCGCCATCTTGGCCACATTACAGTGGTCTCCCTGTACTGGCAGCCATGATGGGTACTCCGTGTAGGAGTTGGAGCAAATGTATTATGTGATCACCATATCCTTTATTCATACAACGTATATCATCATTTGTACCCGAGTGATCAACTTTATTTCCTTTTTTATTGTATTTGTTTCTGTCCTAAGAAAAGAGGGCAAACGGGGTGTAACTAGGACATGAACAGAAGAGGAAGGAACGGGTAGACCCCAGGAGGACGAGGATATCAGCAGCTGCAGTGTTGGATAGGAGCTTCTCAGTTGAGGACGCTCCCCTTCCCAGGCACTTGCCTCCACCTTAGCATATTCTCACCTCTCCTTACTGCCCACTGCTCCGTTATTCCCCGACACTCTAGGGTGAGCATGTGATGTGGCATACGCAATAGGATAGCCGGCACTCCTGGTATCAAAATAGGGCCGTTTTTATTAGCTACATTTTCAGTACTGGATAAAATGCGCTAACACGCTTCGGCTTTCAGGAGTCATAGCAGGTAAGCATGTGATTTGCTTCCATTTTTTTCATGTGACAGCCCTAGGTGCTTTGTGATTGGCCCAGCCCTTTCCCATGGGGACAGGAAATAGTCCATAGCCCTGAGTGAGCTCCCTGTATGGCTCTACATGGGAATTACTTTTCCCTCTCTCAGTGGGAGAGTGAGAAGGGATGAATATTTTACTGGGGGGGACAGGGGAGCTATGAGTGTATACTGTTGGGGACAGGGGAGCTATGAGTGTATACTGTTGGGGGCAGGAGAGCTATGAGTCTATACTGCTGGGGGCATGTTTTGAGGGGGGGGGATTAGTTAAGTGACCCTTTTAAAGGACAACTTCACTTTTGTGTGGGGGGGGGGGGATTGCAAATAAAATCATAATATAGTGTATGTAACTGCGGCACAAGTCATATTGTAATTGAATGTTCTTAAAAATTACCTTTCCCTTTCAATCTGCAGAGCTGTCGTTCTCTGTAAAATGCAATATGGCTACCTGGTGTTGTGCAGAGCGCCCCCCAGAAATGTAATTTTCTGCTCATGTGATTGGCTTATTGATTTTCCCAGAAGTCTGCACTAAGATGCAAGTCAGGTTTTGGGCATCCCCTGCAACAAAACTCTTGTGAGATACTCCCAAAGGGAAAACATGCCTAAAGGGGATGCAGACCCTACCACGTTCCTCAATTGAACACGACATTGTAGCAGCTGATTGATAATTATAAAATCACTCCCATACAGATTCACATGGACACAGTAAAACAAACGGCTATTTCTTGAGAATAACAAAAGGAAGGAATCTGCGGCCAAGTTTTACATTCCCTGCAATGTACATAGATCACCCAGAGAGCAGGGTTTAAAGTGGAGGTATAAAAAGCAGAAAATCCGCGCTCACTAATAAATATTAAAAATAGTAAAAAGTCAACAATTATCCGGTTATGAATGGCAGCACGCACAAAACAACAGATCTATATTGTCCAACAAATGCTTCAGAAACTCATATGCAGCGCCAATATTAAAAGCAACAACTGATAAAAAGTCTTTCACTGATAGAAAGGTGGCTCAATTTGTGACAGGAGTCACCAAAAGACTTCAAGGATGGTAAAAGACAATGGATGCAGGCTTACCAGATCCTAGTAGGATAAACGCAGCTTTTTGTATACTTCAAATGGACTGTTGATCATCCGATCATCTGGGGGTAAAAGGAACCTATCCTGGGGATGCCTCCGATGGCTCCGGGGTGATGGTTCTCCATCCCAGTGGTCCGATCCTCCTGAAGGGGGTACTTTAAACCAGGGCAGGCACTGATAGGAAGAAGTGCAATTCCGACTCTCGTTCCCACATCCAGAAATGAACCGGTGTTCAGACAAGTAAATTTTGGATAAAGAGAAAAATCCACAATCGTGTGATACTGTTTTAACTGATTTATTGTAGAAACGAATGGATTAAAAATACTCACATAATGTGATCAGAATAAGAGCTCATAAAAAATGGCAGGAGATGGGGCAAACCGACGCGTTTCGGCTCAACTGGCCGTCATCTGGGGTAGTTGGCGGCCAGTTGAGCCGAAACGCGTCCGTTTCCCCCATCTCCTGCCATTTTTTATGAGCTCTTATTCTGATCACAATATGTGAGTATTTTTAATCCATTAGTTTCTACAATAAATCAGTTAAAACGGTATCACACGATTGTGGATTTTTCTCTTTATCCAAAATTTACTTGTCTGAACACCGGTTCATTTCTGGATGTGGGAACGAGAGTCGGAATTGCACTTCTTCCTATCAGTGCCTGCCCTGGTTTAAAGTACCCCCTTCAGGAGGATCGGACCACTGGGATGGAGAACCATCACCCCGGAGCCATCGGAGGCATCCCCAGGATAGGTTCCTTTTACCCCCAGATGATCGGATGATCAACAGTCCATTTGAAGTATACAAAAAAAGTCTTTTGGTGACTCCTGTCACAAATTGAGCCACCTTTCTATCAGTGAAAGACTTTTTATCAGTTGTTGCTTTTAATATTGGCGCTGCATATGAGTTTCTGAAGCATTTAAAGTGGAGGTACTTTTAAACTTTGACGAGCATTGCAACATCAGATACCCAGGCAACCAGAGTTATGAAGAACAAACTGTATGTGGTGCTGATCGATAAAAAGAAAATGTAGGAAGGGGTAAAAAAAACAAAAACAAAACATAACCCCAAACCTTGGACACAGATGACTGGAAATGAGTATTGATGGGTGAGAATAAGAATGAGGTGTTTTGATGAAGGCAGAGGATAGACGTTAGGGTGGAGGATCTGATGGTACAAAGTGCCTATGTGTATGGATGTGTTTATGTACAGCCGTGGCCAAAAGTTTTGAGTGACACAAATGTTAATTTTCACAATGTCTGCTACCTCAGTTTTTATGATGGCAATTTGCATATACTCCAGAATGTTATGAGGAGTGATGAGATGAATTGCAATTCATTGCAAAGCCCACCTTTGCCATGAAAATAAACTTAATCCCCCCAAAAAAACAGACATTTCCACTGCATTTCAGCTCTGCTACAAAAGGACCAGCTGACATGTCAGTGATTTCTCTCATGAACACAGGTGTCAGTTGAAGAGGACAAGGCTAAAATTCAGACTGTGTTGCTGATTGATTAGAATAACAGACTGGAAGCTTTAAATGAGGGTGGTGCTAGAAATCCTTGTTCTTCCTCAGTTAACCATGATTACCTGCAAGGAAACACGTGCAGTCATTGCTTTGCACAAAAAGGGATTCACAGGCAAGGATATTGCTGCTACTAAGCTTGCACCTAAATCAGGGGTAGGCAACCTGCGGCCCTCCAGCTGTTGTAGAACTACATTTCCCATGAGGCATTGCAAGTGTGTCTTGCCTACAGTCAAGAATGGTGGTGGGAGTGTCATGGTCTGGGGCTGCATGAGTGCTGCCGGCACTGAGGAACTACAGTTCATTGAGGGAACCATGAATGCCAACATGTACTGTGACATACTGAAGCAGAGCGTGATGCCCTACCTTCGGAGACTGGGCCGCAGGGCAGTATTCCAACATAACCCCAAACACACCTCCAAGATGACCACTGCCTTGCTAAAGAAGATGAGGGCAAAGGTGATGGACTGACCAAGCATCTCCAGACCTAAACCCTATTGAACATCTGTGGGGCATCCTCAAACAGAAGGTGGAGGAGCGCAAGGAGATGCAAGGGCATCCACCAGCTCTGTGATGTCATCATGGAGGAGGGGAAGAGGACTCCAGTGGCAACCTGTGAAGCTCTGGTGAACTCCATGCCCAAGAGGGTTAAGGCAGTGCAGGATAATAATGGTGGCCACACAAAATATTTGGGCCCAATTTGGACATTTTCCCTTGTGGGTGTACTCACTTTTGTTGCCAGTGGTTTAGACATGAATGGCTGTGCTTTGAGTTATTTTGAGGGGACAGCAAATTTACACTGTTATACAAGCTGTACACTCACTACTTTACATTGTAGCAAAGTGTCATTTCTTCATTGTTGTCACATGAAAAGATAGAATAAAATATTTACAAAAATGTGAGGGGTGTACTTACTTTTATTTTTATTTATTTTATAGATAGAATATAGCAATACATTTTTATGGTGTGTATAATTGTATTTAATATATAACCTGTGTAATATCTGAGGGGTCCTGGGATGTGGGTGACCCCTGGATTGCTGATCATGTCTGCTCTCTCTCTCTCGCAGTCTCTTCTAACATGGCAAACCCCAAAGAGAAAACCCCCATGTGTCTAGTGAATGAATTGGCCCGTTTCAATAAAGTTCAGCCTGAGTACAAACTTCTGAGTGAACAAGGCCCGGCGCACTCCAAGGTAAGCGACCTTCCCGCGGGTCATCCGTATCATCGGCAGAGTGCAGGAGGATCACTAATCAGAAAGTAGCTTTTCTTGCTCTTTTAGCTATGAGCTGTGGAAAGCTGAGCTGTGGTTGGTCAGTAGGGGGTGCCCGTGCAAAGAAGTAAGTTCTAGTAATCTGATTGCAGCTTGGCGGGGTGGGGGGGGGGGGTTTCAGAGGACAAAGGTAACTTTTTTAGGAGAATGTATCATCAGTTTCATTATTACAATGCACGTGGGGATTCTGTTGGCTGGAATACCTCTTTCCCCCATTTGTAGCTGTGTGTGGGGAATGGGATTGGGTATTCTGTGATGCATGCTGGGAAATGAGTACAGCTATATAATAGCGCACAGTGAGCCTGATCCTGCCAATGTAGGGGTTGTAATCATACAGTGATTCTTGGGGTTTGTAAGGAAGCTCATGTGAGAGTGCAGCAATTGCAGCCAGGTGCATGGCTTCTCTTCACACCGGACAAGTTGCTTCTGTATTATGCAAATGACAGGTTCTCTTTACCGTGACATCTATACCTGAAATAATTCAGAAGATGCCTCTGTTATGTTTTCTGCGGATTTAAAAAGAACTGCCAGAAATTCAGAGCTCTCCTGTGTCCTTGTAACAACTTTATGTTGTATCCCATGTCCCTTATAGTTCTTAGCTTGGACTACAGAATGATTTGCCTTCATGTTGTGGCGGTGGTAGAGTGGGGATGAGTGAATAGTTTGATAAAGAAAACCGGACAGGGCTGACACCACTCAATCCACAGTAATGCTGCATCTTGTCAGCCCACAATAGAACATATTTTTGACAAGTCAGCAGGTATTTTTCTGTATTTGCAATGGGTAAAACACAGTAAATGTGCATGTACTGCAGAAATGTATGGCTAATTTTTTACTATTATATTTTTTCTCGGTTTTAAGCATTTGAGCAGTGTAGCTTGGCTGGGAAATTGGGTGGTGTGAGGCTTGTATTGGAGAGAATTCATCCTGCTGTACAGTGGGTTTAGAAAAGAATCGCACCCCCCCCCCCCTATAATAATCACATTGGGGTTTACTAAAAGCAAATCCACTTTGCTCCACAAGTGCACTAGCTGGTGGGTTAAAGGGTCGGTTCGATGTGACGAGTTTACGAATTTTGGCCCTTTTTTATATTATCATTTTTTAATCGGTATGTAAAGACGTCATGTACGTGTAAATGACACAAAATGGGTA
>BLSH010069051.1:1299508-1316452 GCA_018402905.1 Glandirana rugosa | reverse complement strand
TTGCATGGCCTACTCAAAGCCCAGACTTAAACCCTTTTTGAAATTCTGTGCAGTGACTTGAAGACTGCAGTCCACAAACGGTCACAATCATAGTTAATGGAACTTGAGCAGCCCTGCAAAGAAGAGTGCACATATTTGCAAAGTTAGTAGAGAAAAATCCCAACAGACTAAAGGTTGGAATTAAAGCAAAAGGTGGTTCAACAAAATACTGACGCAAGGGGGTGATCCTTTTTCCAACTCAGGGATTCTGTTTTTTAATTTGTTTTCTGACATATTTGTGTTTTCATCCTTTCACTTGGATATTACAAGTTGCACTTGAGTACGGCTGGATAAAACAAAAACTGTCTGTCTTCATTTCAGGCTGCAAAGCAACAAAATTATTATTTTAAGGGGGGTGATTGTTTTCTATACCCACTGTATCTGGTTGCATTATCCTCCTGCTGTAAAATTAGCTCAATTTTTCATTCATTGGAATTTTAAAATCACATTTTAGACACAGTGTGATATATTTGAGTGCCTGAAATGCAGCATTCTGTGCGTTTGGGCATCTTGTATAACAGAGAGTCTGGTTTTGTAGTATTAAAGGAAGAGGTAGGTTGGTTGTTGCATAATAGAGGGGAAATGGTATACTATGGTACTGATGGAAGATTGTGCTATACATACACAGTTATGGAGGGGTGTGACATAGAACTGATATAAAAATAATATAATTTTCCTTGCACAGCCGTCAGCGGGTCATGTGGGTATGTTCATTCTGTGTGTGTAAGGGGGGGCAGTGTTAGCGGCCTGCTGTCGGTGAGATTTTGCAGTACTGATCATGACAGAGGGTTGTTCTCTCGCACCCCCCAGGTGATACGGCCAGGACGCTGGCAGGATTACAGCCTTCTTGAGAGAGTGGGAGAAGATCGCCCAAACCAAGTGGGTATCCATCTCTTCTACTCGCTCTTCTATGACAATTTTTCTGTCCTGTTCTTTTGGGCCTTCTGTCCCCTCTTTACAAGAATCTGTTAGTAGTTGTCACCTCTCTTTCTTTCTTTGGGGTCACTGTCCTGTCATGTCTCCATTCTCCAGACTATAGGTCTCTTAATGTATGTGGAACTGCTGTGGGTGGAGATGAGAAACCATAACCTTTTATATGAAAACTCCATTTAAAGGTCAAGGAAATCTAACTTTCTCTTAAAGGGGTTGTAAAGGCAGAAGGTTTTTTATCTTAATGCATCAAGGTAAAACACCTTGTGTGTGCAGCCAGCCCCCTAATACTTACCTAAGGTCCATCTAGATCCAATGATGTTGTAGGAGTGTCTCAGCTGCCTGGGACTTCCCTCCTCATTGGCTGAGACAGCAGTGCAGTGCCATTGGCTCCCACAGCTGTCAATCAAAGCCAGTCAGCGAATGTCGGCTTCATTTCTAAATAGACACAGGAAGCTGTGGCTTGGCTTGGGTGTCCCCATAGCAAGCTGCTTGCTGTGGGGGCATTCAACAGGAGGGAGGGGCCAGGAGCACCGAAGAGGGACCTGAGAAGAGGAGGATGTTTGCTGCTCTGTGCAAAACCATTACACAGAGCAGGTAAGTATAACTTGTTTATTTTTAACTGAAAATGTATCTGTATCCCTTTAGGTAAAAATCAACCTTGGCAATGGTACTGAATTTGTAGGCTGCCTTTCCAGATTTCTTTTTTATGGCTCTACAGTTTTAAAAAACAACTTAAAGTGGTTGTTAACTCGTGACAACAACTTTAGCCTACAGGTAAGCCTATGATAAGGCTTACCTGTAGGTGCCCTTCATATCTCCTAAACCTGTACGGTTCAGAAGATATACAGTGTACTCGCATTGCCGGCGTCATTCGGCACATGCACAGTGAAGAAACGGCCTCCGTGCCGTTCCTTCACTGTGATCGTGCCGTGACCGGCGTTGCGGCCCCGGAAGGAAGAGGGGCTGAAGATGGATGCTTCCTGCACAGGGGACATCGCTGGACGTCGCTGGCTTCGTTTGCAGGTAAGTGACACATAATGGGCTTATATGCGATGCATAGTAGCCCATTATGCTTCTACTTTGCAGGGGAATATTGAAGTAAACCCCCATCAGGGTTTACTTCCTCTTCAAAGTGGAAGTAAACCCGTTGAATTAACCGTTTCAAAAAGCAGTTGCATTCCGGCACATGCTGGGAATGTAGCTGTCACTTTTGCTTGTGCTCTCAACCAAACTGTCAAACCATCCAATGGTTGGAGTCCTAAATGATCACATGTGCAGCACCATGGCAGTTGAAGATTAAACAGAGGCCAAGATGGCAGTTTTGTTAGCTGCAAATGATAGGAGGGTTTACTTCCACTTTAAAGTGGAAGTGAACCCCCCTATCCTTTTCAGCCTAGGAAGCTGTAATATTCGCTTCTGTTTGATCTGCAACTGCCATGGTGCTGCACATGTAGTCAGTTATGACACCAGCCATTGGAAGGTTTGACAATTTAGTTGAGAGCACAAGCAGATGTGGCAGTTGGCATTACCGGCATGCCAGGAATGTACAGTAACTCATTTTAAACCTTCAAGTTCCACTTTAACCTTGAGCATCCACCCTCACCTAACCGAATACTTCTCTTCTTCACCATGTAGCACTGCTTAGTGCCTCACTCTCTCTGTAAGACCAAGTCCAAGGCTTTCTAGCACAGCCTCATTCATTCCCATAGCTGTTCATACTCATGGTGGGTCATCTGGAAGAGTTTGTCCAAACATGGTAATGACTGAGGCTGCAGTACAGGGCCCATTCGGGGCTGTGGTCTGCAGAGGGTGTTGAGGCGCCAGACAGGGCCACCTGGTGAAGCTCGTTAGATCAGTGTAAGTATTTTGCTGTGAGGGAATGGGGAGAAAGCCTAAATTGCAGATCTCTCACAACATAAAACACCTGTTTAAGAAGCCTCAGGTGGAAGCTAATTCTCCTAGGCAGAAAACTTTTGGAGCAAAGCAGGGACATCAGTTGTAATGAAGCAGAATATTTTTAAAGGCGAAGCATGTTCAAAGCTCTTTTCGCCCTACCTTTTCCTGTAGGTCACAGTAGTGCACTTTGTTCTGCACTCCTGTGACCTGTTTTCAGCTAAAGACCGCTGTCAGCTAGTCACTCAGCCAGTCCAGGCTCTGGAGAGATCCCAACTTTAATGTTAGCATCCACCCAGAGGCCTAGACCGGCAGCTGACTCAGCCTCTCAGTGGGCCACTTGGAGACTGAGCCAGCCACTCCCGTCCCCTCCATAGCCTGGCGCGCCAGTGAGCGCTGGAGGGGCAGAGCAGAGACCAGTGACTGAGTCATTGGCTCTCTGCTTACTGAGAACTGAGCGATCAGCGGTCTTTGATTGCTCAGTTCTGGGTTTTAGATGCGGCGGGGGACAAATGCACCCACCTAGGGGAGTATGTTTTTTTGTTTTTTTTTTTTCATATTCCGCACTTCTCTTTTCTGGTATTCAAGAATGGCAACTTCCTCCAGAGGCTTTTTACACAGGTGTTTGGCTTTGTGCCTCATTACTGCAGCGGAAACATTTTGCATGTTTTTTCGTAGCAGACGATCACCTGCTCTGAAGAAGCTTGCAGTGAATTCCACTATGTTAGTAAACTTTTACGGTTATGTGATCTCTCTCCACCTACAAAGGTTCTGAGACGATGAGCGGCAACCATCTCTTTGATTCAGCATTCGCATGTTTATGGGAAGGGACGGGTAGGGGTGGAGAGGGCTTGCTTAGATGTCATTTGTCAGCTTTTCCTGTCACTGTGACAACCTAACTACTGTTTTTGGCCCCACAAAACACACTTTTCTGATTGGACTCTTCATGTCATGTTGTTGCCCTGTCTTGTCCTGTGCTGTCTATAGCTGCTCCCTCTAGTGGTGATGTTTGGTGCTTTCTCTGCAGACCTTCACTGTACAGCTCACACTGGGAGACCAGTACTGGGAGGCCGAAGGGACGAGTATTAAAAAAGCTCAACATGCTGCTGCCGCCAAAGCTTTGGAGGGGACTAAATACCCGAAACCTACTGCCCGCCCATCTCGCGGTGAGGGAAAAAACCCAGGTACAGGTTTATACCTCTATGGCATGTACACGTGTACTGTAGCGTGTCACATGTGCAGCTGCCTTGTAAAAGTAGCACAGGATGACACATGGCAGTAAGGATATCCCAGATGCTGCACTCCGTACAAACCCATCCTTCACAAAAGTTATATCAGCCTCATTTTAACACCAACGCATTTCGCCCACAGGGCTTCGTCATGGAGGACTCACACCAGCCTTATAATAGCAAGAGGTCACTTTGCAGCCTTGTCACCACACAGAGGTCTATGGAAAGATTTCAATTGTAAATTGAAAAGAGACAATTATACAGTTTAGTGGTTAACCACTTGCCGCCAAATCATGTACCTGGTACGTCATTCGACTTCAAGTGGTTGTACCAGGGTGATGCCTGCAGCTGCTTAGTCGACGGTTGACTCAATTGTAATAGCAACTGGAGTGGCTAACTAGTATGCCCCCCCCACCTCCCTGACTCTCTCGGGCTCTCCCGACACACCAGAAGACCCAAGTGCCAGCACGTCTGCCAGCTAGCCGGAGACCCATACAAAACCGGAATCAGCTTTGATAGAGTCTCTGCCATGGTAACCCAGAAGCAATGACATGACATCACTCCCGGTTTACCTGGCTGTCATCGAAAGTGTTCAGAAGTGCCGATCTTGGTGTTTTGAATGCCTTCAAGTGCAAAAGAGGAATTTTGCAGTCTTATTGACCCCAGATCCCTCCATAAAGAGTACCTGTCACGTCCCTATTGTTGTGGATGTTTACAATCCTTGTGACAGCAGAAAAAAGCAATGTAAAGGAACCATGTAAAATAAAAAAAAATAATTTAAAGTGCCCCCAAACCCCTATGCCCCCTGCCAGCGCGCAAAGGCGAACACGTGCATCGATTCCGCATGCGTGCAAACAACGATTGTCCCACGTGTGATGCATTGCCACGAACACCAGATCACCCATTAATTCTAGCACTAGACCTCCTCTGTACATGTAAAGTGGTAATGGCTTTTAAAGTGCCATCTATACATAGTAACATTTATGTCGCCGTGCGCCACTGTGCAGGCATGCGCAATTTTAAAGTGTGACATGTTTGGTATCTATTTACTCGATGTGATATCATCTTTTTAGATCTTACAAAAAAATTGGGTTATGTATTGTTGTTTTTTTTTTTTTTTTTTTTTTTGCATTAAAATGTAAAGTGTGTATTTTTTTTTCCCAAAAAAATTGCGTTTGAAAAACTGCTGCACAAATATTGGGTGACATAAAAAATATTCCAGAAACCACCATTTTATTCTCTAGGGTCTCTGCTAGAGTAATTTTCTAGCAAAAAATGCTCATTTTAACATGTAAACAACAAATGTCAGAAAAGGGCTGGGTTCTTAATTGGTTAATCTCAGTGCTAACGGATGGAGATTGCTGTAAAAACCCTCAGAATTTGGGCTTTTGGGGGGAGGGGGGGGGGTCACTGCAACAGTGACATCATCTATTGCAGTGTCCAATGTGTGGATAGATATATCCCTGGGGAATAATGTAGGTACCCTAAACACGCATTGTGGCCATTTCAGAGGCTGTGAGAACAGGGTAAATGTGGGTAAGGTATGTAATGTGACCATTTACCAACCTAATACCCGCAACCAGGACCAGTGTCTGCCATTGTGATAGAGAATGCCAGGGGCATGGCTGAGACTTCTACAGAAGCTGGAAATCCATTCTCCCTTTCTGCTGATCCTTATGTCTGGTATACCAGGGATCAGGAGAGACATCTCTCAATGCTGGGTGTATGTTTGTGTGTCCCAGACTTTGGTCAGCATGTAACAGCACAAGCCATCCATTTGTATATTCATCCTACAAGTTTTTTACTGCTCAAAAGGAAGCAATGTTATCCTGCACTTTGAATCTGTTCACCAGTTCTGATGCACTCACGATGTGAGTGGCCAGAGCCGCGATAACGTCACTCCCACTCCTTCGGTTCCGGCAAGAAGCCCTGAAGTTCCGGCATGATATGCAGGACCTTCAGAGCATGCATGCGCCGATCTCAGCGGCTGCATGCAAGGTGAGTATCTCCTAAATGGTACAGGTTTAGGAGATATTCATTTTACTTACAGGTGAGCATTCTTATAGGCTTACCTGTAGGTAAAGATCACAAAGCGGGGTATACAACCGTTTTAAAGCAGAGTTCCGCCAACAACTCAAAAAAATGAAAAGCCAGCAGCTACACATGCTGCAGCTGCTGACTTTTATTAGGACACTTGCCTATCCTGGTGTCCAGCGATGTTGGCACCACAGCTGATGTTTCCATCAGCTGCCGGGTGCTGCCGCCACCGTTGCCGGGAAGGGAACCCAGCAGTGTAGCATTACTGCTTCACGTCCGGGTCCCTACTGCGCATGCGCGAGGCACCGCTGCACTCCCGTACTGGCCTGGCAAGGGAGGCGAGCTGGTGACATCGTTCGCAGCGGCCCGGTCTCTTGTAAGTGGGGACAGGGTACCTGTCAAAAACAGGCACCTGGTCCCCCCTCCCCTCTGAAAGGTGCCAAATGTGGCACCGGACGGGGGGTAGGTGAGGAGAAAAATTAGTGGAGGTTCCACTTTTGGGTGGAACTCCGCATTAAGGATAAAGCTAGAAGTCCATTATCTGTTCTTTTCATGGAGTTTTAACTGCCTCATGCCACCCAGAGAGGTTTTCCACTGTTAGACTCATTCCTTCTGGCAGGATAATGTATTTTATACATGTTTTATGACATTGTTCATTGTGTATTTCTGTTTCACAGACAGTATAACCCCCACTGTGGAACTGAATGCGTTGTGTATGAAACTAGGTCGGAAACCCACCTATAAGCCCCTGGACCCTTATACAGGAATACGTTCCTCATACAGCTACAACATGCGGGGTGGAGGCTATCCCCCACGGTAAGTCTTGGCAGGTTCCTCTCTGTGGGTGCCAGCAGACTGGTAAGCAGCTTATAACACTGATCTCTGTTCTGCCCAAGGTACTTCTATCCATTCCCCATGGCTCCTATGCTGTACCAAGTCGAGCTTTGTATAGGCGGACAACAATTTCATGGTAAAGGTAGAACGCGGCAGGCCGCCAAGCACGATGCAGCTGCTAAAGCTCTGAAGTTCTTACAGCATGAACCCCTACCCAGCAAACCCGAGGTAAGAGCTGTACTTTGTATAGGAAGGGTGATCATGTGTAACGAGATGATAGATGTATACATATATTACACAAACTTTTATATACTTGGCGCCAAAGTCTGCACACTGGCCTTTTTGTAGATAAGGGTCCCCCCTTAAAGTGGAGCTCCAACTCCCCCCACAAAAAAATTAAGTCAGCAGCTACAAATGTTGTAGCTGCTGACTTTTAATATTAGGACCCTTACCTGTGCCGCAATGTTGGCACCACAGCCGATTTTTGTTTTAATTGGCTCTCGGGTGCTGCCGCTGCCACTCCTTCTAGGGGAAACAGTCAGTGAAGCCTTGCAGCTTCATAGCTGGTTCCCTACTGCGCATGCACGAAGGGCGCTGCGCTTTGTGTATGGCCTGGCGGTGGGGTAAGGAGGAGGGGGGCTGAACTTCCCGCGGGACCTCGCCATGACAACGAGTACCTGTCGGGCACCCCCTCGCGGAGGGAGGAAGCAAATAAGCAGCGCTTCCCTTTTTGGGTGGCGCTCCGCTTTAACTCCTCTGCAGAGATTTCTGAGGACCTTGTACGTTAAACGGGTTATAGAAACCAGCTTGTACCATCCGCATCAGGCAGAGCGGTCAGTATGGGCATCAGAACGTGTGCCAGTTGCTGGCTCAGCGAATAGTGGTTCTACTTTTCTGGCCACTATGTATGCGTGTTCGTCATATTTTACTGTTGTATTGAATTTTTTTTTTTCTGGCAGATGAATGGAAAAGCATCGGATGAAGAAAATCTAAACAAGTCAGAAATAAGTCAGGTGTTTGAAATTGCACTCAAAAGGAACTTACCTGTGAATTTTGAGGTAAGGCCCGGCACTCGTGGAGGGGAATGGCTCTTTGCTGTGGTACTGTCTTGCTTGGTTGGTTTCTATGTGCGGCATCTTAGCCTGGGTCATGTTCTGCTTTAAAACAATGTCTGCACTGGCCCAAAACATTGAAAATGGTACCACTCAAATGCCCCTCAAATCCAGATCAGTGTGATCAGCATGATCTGACTGGCTTGTCAGGCTCCAGTAGACGTCAACAAAGTGCAAGCCGTCTGTGTAAACACACCAACTCCTATTGCACGAATGTGAATAAAAGATGTCTTTGGCTCCTGTTCTCTACCTGTAGAGAACTCTGATGCATTTTGTACTTTTTGGGGCTTAATCATAGAAGCCTGAAAAGGGCAAAATGCGTCAGCCGTTCTGTACAGGTGGAGAACAGAAGCTGAAGCCATCTTTGCTCCTTTTATTCACATCCAATAGGGGAGTTGGTGTCTGTGCAGATGGCTGTCATTTCGTTGTTATCTGCATTGGGGTTAATGCTGAACTGAATCTAATTTTCTAAATAGTCTCCCCAAAACCCAGCTATAGATATTATGGAGGCGATTGTTCCTGCTGGGAGGAGTAGAGCCATTTATGGAGCTGGGATGGTAGCATGTTGGATACCGCTGTAGTTCAGGGTCATTATGGGGTGGGTTTCGGGGCACTGAAGTGGCTTGAGGGGACACTATATAGCGAGTATGCATTGTTATAGCATGGCTATTGGGGCACTGGAGTGGTGGGGTGTTATGGGCCAGAGCATTGGGATGGTGTTGAGTGTTATTCTTTTTTAACCTCTTTTCGCCATTGCTTCCCAGCCCTTTAAGAGGTTTTTTGACGCCGTGGGGCGGGGCTTAAAGTTACTAAACCCAGGACCCTGCATTTATCTGTTCTCCCACAGAACATGGAAATACAATAGTTTTAGTAAATATCAATTGCTAAATACCTTTTCTCATCAGCAGTATATAGCTGTCTTGTAACTTCTATCAGTGTCTGGGTGAAGCTTGTAGGAGATTTCATTCTCCCCTGATTGTCCTAGAAGAGTGGAGGACCTCTGACCCTCTGTCTGGACAGTGCTGATTGGCCCTGTGCTGATCACATGCACTCCCCTAAGAAGAAAAAAAATAAACTCTCTAGCAATACACACCAAACTGAGCATGTGCAGCTTGTCCCCTACCCTCTGTACTATCCGGAGATGAATTGGGACACTTGGAAAAAGGTGAGGATCAGAGGAGACTCGCTCAAATAGCCTTTCTATACAGTGCAGAGGATTAACCCCTTTGGCTCCACAGTGAGTATAACAAGCATGATTTACTGCATTTACAGACTGATTTTACTTTTGTGGGTTTAGTAACGCTTTAAGATCACGTGATCACCATGATTGGCGGTCACGTGATCCGAAAACTCTAGCTAGCTTTTGGTTAGGCACCGGTAACTGTGCCTGGAGCATGCAGCCTGTCAGTCCTCGGCACACCTGTTTTGGCACCAATTCACGCAAATATGCGGCCTTTTGACGCTAAGAACCAGGCGCCGAGAGGTCGCATATTTGGTGTGGCTTGTGCCAAGGGGTTTTTCCATTATAACAGCCAAGTCTGCATGTTAATATAAGTGCAAACAAAAGAAGCGACACTTTAATAGGTCATTTATACAGACCTCAACTACTCCACCTTTAAAAACAAAAAAAGAGAAGTTTTCATATTTGGAGCAAAGTTCCTGGAGTGCGAAGTCACAGCACAATTTATATGACTGGCCTTTCTCCAGGTGACCAGGGAGACCGGTCCTCCTCACATGAAGAGCTTTGTTACAAAGGTGACAGTTGGAGAGTTTGCCGGGGATGGAGAAGGGAAGAGTAAAAAGATTTCTAAGAAGAATGCTGCCATGGCCGTCCTTGCAGAGCTGAAGAAACTGCCGCCTCTTCCCACAGTAGAGAAAATGAAACCACGAATTAAAAAGAAAACCAAGTCCATTGTGAAGGTGAGATGAACCAGCTCCCATACCCCCCTCCCTCCATAGGGGTTTCCTGCTCCAGAGTCTGTCACTGATGGTCTTTTCTGGTCTTGTAGCTTCCTACCAGTCCGGAGTATGGGCAGGGCATGAACCCCATCAGTAGGCTAGCTCAGATACAACAAGCTAAGAAGGACAAAGAACCTGAATACACCCTCATCACTGAACGAGGCCTACCCCGGCGCCGGGAGTTTGTCATGCAGGTGCGTGTCTGTGGCACGGTCCACCTTTTTAAAGATTGTGGGTTTTTTTGCATTGTTTGCAGACTGATTTTGAGCTTTCTGAATTCCTCCTTTCTCAGGTGAAGGTTGGGAATCAGACTGCTGAGGGAATGGGCACCAACAAGAAAGTGGCCAAACGCAAAGCTGCTGAGAACATGTTGGAGCTCCTGGGGTTTAAAGTTCCTCCAGCACCTGCCAAACCAGCCCTGAAGAATGACGAGAAGGTGGGTAACACAGTTGCCCCCTATGTGTAAGGATAATATAGTGTATGCACTTCTGCCATTTAATGTTCTTACTGGTTATCTTTGAGGTTATTCCCTGGAATTGGAGGGTTCGGCAGTAGCGTCACTCCTTTAACCTCTTTGGCTCTGGAAGTTTTAAATTAAAATAAAATTTGTCCTTTTTTTTTTTCACAAATAGAGCTTTCTTTTAGTGGTATTTGCTCACCTCTGCGTTTTATTTTTTGCGCCATAAACAAATGAAAAATATTGCTATAAAACTTATCCCAAAAAAAAAATCACATTTCTTTATAAATTTAGGCCGATATGTATTCTGCTACATATTTTTGGTAAAAAAAAAAATCCCAGTAAGAGTATATTGATTGGTTTGTGCAAAAGATATAGCGTCTACAAACTATGGAATAGATTTGTTTTTTTTTTTACTAGCAACTTATAGCAGGACTGCGATGCGGCGAACAGCTGGACACTGAGACTGACACTTTTGGGTATCCAAAAAGAACTGAAGAAAAATACAAAAAAAAGAGGGCCGCACCGACCTAATGCAATACCATAAGACCGTTTATTAAAATTCACAAAGCATAAAATATACTCACAAGCGGAGCAATGTAAAGGACATGTAGACAATAAAGACTTCTTCAAGGGAACCAGTCTATCTCCACCTCAGCAGGGGATCCAGACGATATCATACACACGGCTAACGCGTTTCCAGGAACCCCCTTCCTCACTTTTGGGGACCAGAGACACTAATACAGTGATCAGTGCTAAAAATATGCACTTGCACTGTACTAATGACACTGACCGGGAAGGGGTTAACATCAGGGGCGATCAAAAGATTAACTGTGTGCCTAGCTAGTGTCTTTGTGTACTGTGGGAGGTGCTTTTACTAGGGGGAGACATGGATCCTTGGCCTTGCTTTGCAGGAACACAGAATCCATGCTTCCCCTACTGACAGAATGGCGATCTGCCTTGTTTACATAGAGTGCCATTCCAACTTTCTGCTGAATGATCGACGAATGCCAGTGGACATCGAGTCCGTGGTACCCACAGATTAGCTACCGCTGTGTTATAATCACAGCAGGAGCAAGTCACTGGCAGCGTACTTGCGTGCCCCAGACATGTTGGTTCACGTACTAGGTACATAATCCAGCACAGCAGTGCCACCTTGCTGCAATATAAGTAAATTTATACGGGTGGCAAGGGGGTAACATATATGAAGTGTATGGATAGTTTGGCATATGTCTTGTAACATATAGTGTATACAGGGATGCCATGTTTGTAATTTGTATATAGCATAGAGATCAGTGATGTGACATGACTGCTTCCTGGTGTAATGTACAGTAACTCACAAAAATGAGTACACCCCTCACATTTTTGTAAATATTTTATTCTATCTTGTCATGTGACAACACTGAAGAAATGACACTTTGCTACAATGTAAAGTAGTGAGTGTACAGCTTGTATAACGGTGTAAATTTGCTGTACCCTCAACTGTTGGCAACAAAAGTGAGTACACCCCTAAGTGAAAATGTCCAAATTGGTGCCAATATTTTGTGTGGCCACCATTATACATGAGGTGTGTACTCACTTTTGTGAGATACTGTATATCGTTGAAGGTGAAAGACATTTGGATTTTAGGGTTAACACTTCTCACCCTCCAGCTAGATCTTCCACAGTGTTGCTACTCCTAAAGAGTCAGATGAACTGTGCTACATGTAGTCAGGTCCACCCTTACACACCCACAGTTCCAGCTGTATTTGCTATGCTCACTATGTATGTTTTTAGGCTCCGGTGAAGAAACCAGTGGACGGACGGAAGGTGACATTCTTCGAGCCTGGATCTGGAGAGGAGAATTCGAATAGTAAGTTGTCACCTCTCTGCTTGCTGGGGGTGTGCTGACAAATCCGTTTTTCCTTTTACCAATCACTGGAATATCGTAGCATCACACTGATTTCCCATAATCTTCAGCAGATGGGGGCATCACACAGTAAATAGATAAAATGTTGCCGTATCGGGATGGCTATTGCTCCCAGGATATGAAAAGTCCTCCATATTAACATAGCTGTTTGAATTTGAGACCTCATGCTGTTTTTTTCCTTTTTATTTTCCTTTCTTTTTCGTCTTCGAGACTTCATCATTAAAGTGGTTGTTAACCCACTTTGACAACTTTATATAATCCTCCTTGTTTCCTAATGACAGGTGCTGCTGTGTCGTTCTATAAACAAATGCCTTCTTTACCTGATTTCAGAGTTTGCCCCGTCGCTCGCATGACCGGCTGCTTCTCTCCTCTCCCCGTCTGACAGCTGCAGCAGGCGGGGCCGAGATTCCCCTACTTACGTCAGGTGGGACGAGAGGAGGAGCGGGGAGAGCGAGCCGGCCAATCAGATAGGCGTCAGGAGATGCTCTGAAATTAGGTAAAGAAGGCTTTTTTTATAGAACACAGACAGGAGCACCTGTCATTAGGAAACCAGGAGGATTATATAGGACAATAAAAGTAACTTTAGCTGCAGGAGGGGAGGGGGCAGTCACTGACACAGGAGCAGGCAGGGAGCGAGCCGGGAGAGGACAGAGAGCTGCGGGTGACCAGTGTCAGTGCTCAGCAGCCAATTTATACCATGGTCCGTTTACAGAGGGGAGGGTATAGCTTGGCAGGATCAGCCAGGTTTTTTAGGTGATACAGGGGGCCAAATTGCACAGCACAAGCACTGTGCTGTGTAACATGCTTTAAAGGAACAGGATCTTTTTTTTATTTATTTCTTTTTTTTTATTTTGGTTAACAAAGACTTTAAATGTATTTCCTTCCATTGAGGAGTCTTAAACTTTCAGGCTCTACCACCACCTACAATGGGACTGGACACTGGCAAAGGAAAAACCTGTAGGACAGCCAAGGATAGCCCCTCCCACTAGGATTATGCCTTTGTTTTTTGTTAGTATCCTAGGAGGATGGACATCTTTTTTTCAGGTCTGTTTGATTAACCTGTAATTTTTATGAGTACTTTATTCCTCCAATTTAGACTATTCTCTACACTGCTGCTGGAGGCTCCTCCTCAGATTCTCAGTGATCTAGCACAGTTGCTTCAACCCAGCTTTGGACCACTCCGCATTCAGACCCCGCTGGACTGGATGTTGTAGGGCTAGCTGGGAAGTGTTCTACCTGGGTTCCTTGAAGTGCTTTCTCTGTTAAATCCGGTACAGTGTGCTTTCCATGTCCAGGGTCTACTATGGCATTACCTTGGTTTGCAGGGCACCTACTGATGGTGCCAACATCTGGATCCTTGGATCCTGCAGTTCTCTGCTTTTAGTCTCTCCAAGGAAGCCTTCTTGGCTTCCTTTGGTGTGGCTTGGTCCTCTGCCCTTTCACCTTAGGTTTTTTCCCCTGTCAGCTGCACTTTGTGGAAGAAACCCCAAAGGCACTCCTGCTTCTTCTCTAGCAGATTCTGTGTTTGATTTACCTTCGACCTTAATGACTTCCGAGGCATCAACTGCAGAGAATCTGATTCTGAGTTGCTCTAATTCTTGACTGATGAGCTTACCCCTGAGGAGTCAGTGTACTGCTATAACTTCCAAATTAAAGGAAGAATCTTGTGGATCAGCCTGTTGCTTATATCAGTACTATCTCAAGCCTTGGGTCTCTAAGGGTTCACTCTCACGGCACTGTTGAACTGAACCATGCGAGAGTTATTGTTCCCACTCCCCTGCTGGTCTGTACACTAACAGAGCATTAACCACTTGGCACCTGCAGGACTAGAGGTGCAGTGGTTACACTTGGATGATGCCTGCATCTACAATGCACCACCTGCCCACCCCATCCCCCCCGGGGCCCAGTAACAATGCTTCAGAAGAATTGAAGGAATGGACATTCCTACGCCTTTTCTGTGACATCAGGACCCGGAAACGGGGATTTCTACACTTCTGGTTCCAGTTTGTGTGTTGACAAGCCGTTATTGACTTGTACAGCATCTGATCAAACTGGTCTCTGGTCCTTGGACAAGCCTTCCTCTACACCAGGGATATGCAATTAGCGGACCTCCAGCTGTTGCAAAACAACAAATCCCATCATGCCTCTGCCTCTAGGTGTCATGCTTGTGACTGTCAGAGTCTTGCTATGCTTCATGGGACTTGTAGTTCTGCAACATCTGGAAGTCCGCTAATTGCATATCCCTGCTCTACACGAAGGTGCTAGTAGTCCAGATGTGTGGGTGAAGGAGGTGGTCTCCTGATGGACAACAGATGAGTGGTTGGGACAATTCAGTTCGGTCTCTGAACTTGCTAATTCTTTTGGCACCAAAGACCAGGCTACCCCAGGTGGCTCAGGAATCCAGCCAGAGGAGTAGTCCTGGGTCATTGGCAGAATCCTGCCTTCTGATAAACATTCAGATTCAGGCAAATTGGCTGTGTCTGCAGCATTGGGCTAACCTACTGGCGGGTGATCCAATCCGTATTCAGTTTGACAGTGCCACTGCAGTGGTGTACATCAGCCATCAGAGACAAACCAGAAGCCTTGCTGTGGCAAGAAAGATTGAACAGATCCTGTCATAGGCAAAACTGCATATTCCAGCCTTGTCATCTGTGCACATGGTGAGGCATAAACAGTTGGCAGGCAGATTCCTGGGAGCGTGATCCCTACAGTCGAAAGAATTCTGGGACCTGTGTCACAGGTAGGGGATGCAGAATGTTAACCTCCAGGTTCAACTGCAAACTGGACAGGTTTGTACCCAAGTGCAGGGATCCACTGGCGGTAGATGCTGTTTGCTCTGTGGGACCAGTACACTCTGAGCTTAGTCTTCCTCCCCTAAAACTTCTTCCTCATTTGCTCTGCAGAATTGAGATGGAGGGCATCCAAATGATTCTTATTACTGTACTCTGGATTGGCTTCCATTGGTAGGTCAACCTGATAAGGCACATGGGCCCTGCCATACTGTCTGCATCTATTGTTCCAAAGGCCAATTTTGCCATCCTGTTTTAAGGGACAGAGGCATCTCCAAACCTGTGATTCCTATGATGCTGAAAGCTAGAAAATCTACTTTCCTGCAAGGTCTATCGTCAGACATGGAAGGCATACTTGGTGTAAATCTCAGGGCTGCCACCCAAGGAGTTTTTCCATGGAATGAATCTTTTCCTCCTCGTAGCAGGGTTATGACTTTCATATAGGCAGTCTCCCATGTGGCTTTGAAGTGACTCAGTGGGATCCGAATCTGGCTTTCCCTGTGCTTCAGAAACTGCTGTTTGAACCCATTATATATGTTCCTCTCTCTATTCTCCCTGACAGTTGTTTTTCTTGTGGCCATCACCTCTGCGAGTCGAGTGTCTGAACTGGGTGGACTTATCTTACAAAGAGCCCTTTCTGGTTTTGCATAAGTACAAGATGGTTTTGAGGTCCAGGATTTCCTTCTGACCTAATGTAGTTTCTGCCTTTCACTTCAACCAGGACATTGTTCTCCTAATGTCCCTTAGTTCATTAAAAGGAAACTTCCATTCCTTGTCTGGATGTGGTTCATGCGGTGCAATTTCTTTTTCAGCTATGATTTCTTTCAGAAAGACTGATTTCTCTTGCTGTCATCCCAGATGGAATCCGGAAGGGTGCATCGGCTTCTTATTCTACCATTTCTAGGTGTCTCTGGCAGACCATCATTCAAGCTTGCCAGGTTCTACCCTTTCCTGTTAAGGCTCATTCTACTAGAGCTGGGAGTGCCTTAATTTAAGAATCGGCATCTGTTTCCTAGATTTGTAATGCTACTCCTGGTCTTCAGTACACACATTCTACCACATAGATGTTTGCGCCTCATCTTACACCAGCTTCAGATGTAGGGTCCTTCAGGCACCTCTGAGAAGCAGGCAGCCCCCACTTCTGTACGAGTTTGTTTCCTGTGTTGCTCAGCTCTAAATTGGACTGGTTTTGGACATCCTGAAGATTAAAAAACGTTGTCCCTCCATGGACAAGAAAGAAAACAGAATTTCTGTACTCCCTGTAAAATCGTTTTCTTTGAGTCCATGGAGGGAAACAAGTCTCCTATGTTTATGATCATGCTTTTAGTTCTGCTTCACTACAAAACTGAGGCTTGCTGGTGATGGGGGGGGGTATCCTGGCCTAGCCTACAGTATGTGTTTGCCAGTGTCCAATCCACAAGTAGGCAACGCGGTGAAGTCCCTGGTACCCATCTTAAGGTCGACCGTCGACGACTACCGACACTATCCCGTAAGCTTTGAGCAGAAGAAATAACAGACTTCATTTGTTTAAAAATACGAGTCAAAAAACTACCTTGTTGAGTCAAATGTGTTACTTATGGGTTAAATTTGTTAAAAGACATTAATGTCTCCTGTAACATGTGAGACTGTGCAAAAACATGAGTGGCATTTTTGGAAAAAGGACCTCAGGTGCCTCCCTGTGTCCATCATATATTGAGGCCGTAATATGACAACGGATGAACACCTAACCTGTGACCGTTTGTGTATGACATCC
>BLSH010069051.1:1273473-1288818 GCA_018402905.1 Glandirana rugosa | reverse complement strand
CCCCCTGCCTGTATCCACCTCCCCCTCTACCCCCCGCCTGTATCCACCTCCCCCCACTACTCCGTCTATATCTAACCCTCCCACACCACCCCTGCATGTTAATCTGACAAATTTTAATTTAGCTTTAATTGTCATAACATAAAACAATGGACGTGGGGGCCTTTTGATGGATGTTTTTTTTTTTTTTTTTTTATGGGGCGGTGGGGGGCGGCAGCATTTTATTCTTGGATCCAGGCAGCACAATGTCTTGGGCCAGCCCTGGCACACACCATGCTAATCTCTGCGCTGGGAGAGATCCATGCACCTGCTCAGCTCTGTTCTGGGACAGATCCCCCACACACCATGTTCACCTCTATTCAGGGACAGAACCAGGCACATAAGATGTTCACCTGTGCTCTTGGGTGGATTCACACACCATGTTCACCTCTGTTCAGGGACAGATCCACGCACATAAGATGTTCACCTCTGCTCTGGGACAGATTCATGATCCTGAGATGTTCACCTCTGCTCTTGGGTGGATTCACACACCCATGATAACCTCTGTTCTGGGACAGATCCACGCACACAAGATGTTCACTTCTGTTCTGGGGTGGATCCACACACATCCCATGTTCTCTGCTATGGGACAGGTCCATGACCCCGAGATATTCAACTCTATTTTTGGGTGGATTCACTCACATGACATGTTTACCTCTGTTCTGGGACAAATCCACACACCATGCTAACCTCTGCGCTGGGACAGATGCATGCACCTGACATGTTCAGGAACGGTCCATGCACACAAGATGTTCACCTGTGCTCTGGGACAGATCCACGCACATGCCATGTTGACCTCTGCTCTGGGACAGAGCCATGACCCTGAGATGTTCACCTCTGCTCTTAGGCTGATTCACACACCCATGATAACCTCTGTTCTGGGACAGATCCACGCGCACAAGATGTTCACTTCTGTTCTTGGGTGGATCCACGCACCTGACGTGTTCACCTCTGCTCTGGGATGGGCCCACGCCATGTTCACCTCTGCTCTGGGACAGATCTACACACCTGACCATAGGTGTGCGCAGCCTATTGCATTAGGGTGCGCACCACAAAGCATAAACACAAATGTGAGTGTATATATGTCAGAAGGGCAGAGGATGGTGTCCGTAGGGCAGAGATAGGTGTCAGTAGTTTATTTTATTTGTTTTTACAATTTTTGTTTGTTTTTTTTATTTTTTACAATATATTTTTTTTTTTTTACAATTTATTTTAGGAGCCCTGCTGGGGGGCTTTGATGAAATATCAGAGGTCTAAACAGACCCCTGATGTCTCACTTTTGAGACAGAGCAAGGGACTGAGGACAGAGATTACCCAGTCCCTTTCTCTGCAGTCAGGCAGCAAGGAGAATCTGCACAGTACAGGGTGATTAGGGTGTGCCCGGGCACCCCTGCCACCCCTGCCACCCTATGTGCGCACGCCTATGCATCTGACATGTTCACCTCTGCTCTGGGACAGATCTACACACCTGATATGTTCATCTCTGCTCTGGGACAGATCTACACACCTGATATGTTCATCTCTGCTCTGGGACAGATCCACACATGACATTTTCACCCCTGTTCTGGGACAGATTCACACATACTTTCACCTACATATTTTATTATTTGTTCATGGTACAGAAATGGGCAGATAATCAGCTGTTTAGTGTCTACAAAACATAAAATAAGATTTAGTCATGGACACAGAATAGAGGGTGAAATTCATATTTTGAGTAATTTGGTGGAAACATCTGGAAAAGGTATTGATGGAGTCAATGGATGGTTTGTCCTTTTCTCTCCTTCTAGAAACTTGTAGCAGATGAGCTGCACCTCCCAGGGCACAACACTGGGGAGAGAAAACACAGATAATAGATATTCCTACATCACATCTTTCCACATTGTGCCCACCTTATGTCTGCATGTCCTGGGCTCTGCTGCCCAAGAAAACTGGTCGCCTTTACCCTGATAGGGCTCATTAGGCATCATCTATGACCGTTTCTCAGAGTTTTGCTAATCTGTGATCTCAGTCTCACGTCAAAGAGGACAGTGGGGTTTATTTACTAAAAATGGAGAGTGCAAAATCTGGTGCAGCCTTGCATGGTAGCCAATCGGCTTGTTCAGTTAAGCTTTGGCAATAATACCTGGAAGCTGATTGGTTTCTCTGAGGAGCTGCACCAGTTTTGTCATTCTCCAGTTTTAGTAAATCAACCCCAGTTTGTGGAAGGTGGTCACAAGTACTACCACCAAGCTTCTGCACCCCACCCGGGCACAGAGAACTATATGCAAACTAAAACCACTTCCCTCCTGCACTCAAGATTTCCATACCGGTGACCTGGTGAACCTTATCCTTAGTAGCTTGATACTAGGCAATACCTTGCAGCACCCTATGGACTGGAGGGAGTCCAACAGAAGCATTAGAACAAGAACAGAGGGTGCACCAGCCTTGTGTATTACTTTTATAAAACCTTTTATTGAAGCAATAAAACCATTGTATACTCACAAACAGCGTATAGTATTAATCTCATAAAAAGCCAGTGTCTCAGATCGCCTGGTTCTCATCTCCAATCTCAACATAGGGAAGACGTTTCGAGGGAAGGGGATGATGTGATGTTTTTATCCTGACCTGTTTCGTCCAGAAGGGCTTCCTCAGGGGATTGATTAAAAAAATTATCACTATTAAAAAAAGGAAATGAAACAAATATCATAATGGTAAAAAAAACAATATGCACAGGAAAGCCAATACATAATAACACAACCAATACTCTATATTGTATTATAGTATTCGCCATATCCAGCCATTCAATAGCTTACCTGGACAAAGCATTGCATATCGCCAAACCAGGGCCACCCGGACGCCACAGAAGATAAAGGGTGAGCCGTGTGGCCACAGAGTGTACACCAAGACCAAGCTACAATATACATAGTTAATAGGTTAATTGGGTGACACCAAAAAATGGACATCAAAGAGAGTTGTTATTAGTAGTTTGGTGATACGGGATGCTTTGTCCTGTAAGCTATTGAATGGCTGGATATGGCAAATAATATCATACAATATAAAGAGTATTGGTTGTGTTATTCTGTATTGGTTTTCCTGTGCATATTGTTTTTTACTATTATGGTATTTGTTTCCTTTCCTTTTTTGAATAGTGATGTATTTTATGAATCAGTCCCCTGAGGAAGCCCTTCTGGGTGAAACATGTCGGGGTTATAACATCATATTATCACCTATCTTGAATATGCCGTCCATGACGTGGTAAAATGATTACCTGCTAACCTTTTACATTTTAAACAATTTTTTGGTACTATTTGTGTTAAGGCACCGCCAAAAATCCCACTAAAAAAAACTTCCTGTATATATGTTTTAATTTATTCATTAAAAGGTTTTACAAAGGTGATACGCAAGGCTGATGTTCTTGTTGTACATTAAACTATTTTCTAGACACTGTGGTATTACAGGTTCCTTTATATAAAAAAAAAAAAAAAAAATCGGTGACATTTAGCATATTTCATTCTGCTCTCCCCATGTTAACTACGCAAGGAGCATTCTCTCTAGTTTCAGGCTGAATTCACACAGTCTGGTGCGGATTCCAGCCCCGGTGCTTGTGAGAAGGACAGGGGCTGCTGTTCAGCATCTCCTGTCCGATCTCACAGTGCATCGGCTGATCGGGGAGGGGCCGCAAGAAGGTGGAAAGATCCCCATTTAATGCGGAACACATCTGCGTGTCAGATGCTTTCCCATTGAACATAATAGGCTGGGAATTCGCACCGCACTACACAGAGAATGCACATGTTTTCTGTACAATGTGCACTGTGAATGCACCGCACCTATGTGACCTGGACACATTGAAAACAATGTGTTTTCAAGTGTCCTGCGCATTGGATGCGGTGTTAGCCACATCCAATTCGCATAGGTGTGAGCCTGGCCTAAGACCTACAAAGATTGCTGCATGTTACAGGAGTGCAATATTACACCGGGACTGATAATGGGGTGATTGTAAAAGCAGAACCTTCCCCTTCACACTCACTTAGATGTGAGCACATGCAATGGACATATTTAAGTATCTACAGAATGAAAGCGGATGAAACAAGTGGAATTGGTTAGAAATCCCAGCGTCATAAAGTGTTATAAACAAAAATGGCAATTGCCCCAATTTATAATTTGAGGTGCACATGGAAGGGTTTTTCACAGGACAAACAAAACATTTTGTCCCTGCATACCTGTTAGCCACAAAAAAATTAAAAATAAAATATATATATATATATATATATATATAATTACACTGCCCCTTCAAGGTCTCTAGAGTCACCACCACACTATAGAGGTAAGCTTTGAATGGAAAGTGCGTCTTCCACGTAAATTTGCAACGACGACCTCTTTTACATTTTTTTTTTTTTTTTTTTTTTAGGGCTAGCTAGTAAAAAAAAAAAGTCATCATACAGTGGTCACCTGGTTTGATTTAGGGCCAGTTCACACCATAGAAACGCAGTCCGGATGCGTTCCGGATGCTTTTCTGCATGCGCGTATTTGACGCTTCTCCGGTCCGTTCCGGTGCATTTTTGATGCAGTCCAGAGCAGTTTTTTCCCCCTTTTTTTCTTAGGACAGGTGCATTCCAGTGCGTTTTTGGTGCATGTAGGTGCATTCCGGTGCGTTTTTGATGCATTTTACCGCGTTCCAGTACAGTTCAGTGCATGAAAAATGCAGCATGTTCTACTTTTTTTTCTGGAGCTGGAACTGACTGCACTGTGTGAACTATGCCATTGGAAACCATATAACCTACTTTCCAAGCATTTTTGATGCAGAATAAAAATGTACTGGACTGCGTGTGGTGTGAACTGGCCCTAAGTCTTCTCTACAAATCTGGTGTTTTTCAGAAATAAAACATGATTTCATGACTCAAAGTTTAGTGCTTGGCCTGTGCTATGACGTGAAAAGCTGATATACAAAGACCTACTGTAAAATACAAATGTAAATATAATCATCTGCAGCATCAAACCATCAGCGTGGTACAAAAAAATGCAACCTATATATAGGATGCAGGTGATTACATTGATATTCATGGCGGATTATGCTGATGACAGATGGGCTCCTTCACTGCCACAACAATTCAATAAAAAAATCCTATGAAAGTTTTCAGTAATGTGCAAATCCCAAGTCACGCTAATTGGCTATTTGTGTTCCTGGACCCCCAGAGCTCACAATTCAGAGCCCCAGTGTAGCAATGAAGTGGCATTGACACTCATTTTCTATATAGAGGGGTTTATGTCTACTCACTGTTTGAGAAGTGCAGCAAAATAGAGGATTCTGGGAGTGCAGACCATGTCCTGTCCATTGAGAATCCCTCCGACAGCCTTCCTGATATCTCTCTCCTGAGACGCCGATGAAAAAAAAGCTTCTAATTCAGGTCTAATGACAAAAAAAAAAACAAGGCAGACGCACCTGTCACATTTACTCCAATAGCGCTGACATATTCCATAGTGCTGTACAGAGGGCAGTGAGCCAGTCGTATCTATCTTTGTAGCAGAAGAGCGAATGTACTGTCCAACCACAGTCACAAACAAATAATATTATTATGATCATAGGTGGGCGCACATAGGGTGGCAGGTGTACCTGGGCACACCCTGTACTGTGCAGATCCCCCTGCTGCCTGGCTACAGAGAAAGGGACTGGGAAATCTCTGTCCTCAGTCTTGAAAGTGAGACATCAGGGGTCTGTTTAGACCTCTATTTCACCAAAGCCCTACAGCAGGGCTCCTAAAAAAAATAATAATATATAATATGGAAAAAAAAAATAAAAAAACAAAATTGTAAAAATGAAAATAAACTACTGACACCCAGGGGCGGGCTGGGCCAGGGGGCAGGGTGGCAATTGCCCCCCAGGCCACCCCAACTTACATTCGAAATGGCTGGAGGCCGTTGCCCACTTACAATATTTTCTTTTTGTGGAGAAAGTAGGGGCCAGGGGCACAGCCGCCAACTAACTGCAAGCAGAGGAGGTCACCCAGGGCTGGCCCTACCATGGATGATGTTTATTATAGGAGCCGGTCCAGGAGGCGGGACTTCGTATGACAGCGTCCGCGCCGGGTAAGCAGGAGATTTCCGCTCTTTGTAATCCAGCGGCTCCCCTCTTTCTGCATTGCAGGCTGCATTGGATGGGCACTGGTGAGGCTGCATGGCACTAATGAGGCTGGATTGAAGGGCACTGATCAGGCTGGATTGATGGACACTGATAAGGCTGCACCTCTTTTGTTGCTATTAACATTAAATTATGTTACCACATTGTATCATATTTATTTTGCTTCATAACATCAATATCTGTTATAAAACCAGGTGGGCATGGACGGTGAGCTGATTCGGTAGTTCAATGGGCCACTTTACTGGACTTGCCCCCCAGGACTAAGGCTGCCAGCCCTCCCCTGCTGACACCTATCTCTTGTGGTGCACACCCTAATGCAATAGGCTGCGCACACCTATGATTATGATAAATTTATATAGTTCTGCCATATTCCACAGCAATGTATGGCAAACACTGAGCCATTCAAATCAGTCTCTCCGCCTGAGGAGCTAACACTCTAACATCTCATCAGAGTCACACATTAATATTATTTATATAGCTCTGACATAGTCCACAGTGTTCTGCAGAAAACACTGAGCCAATCACAGTCTCTGCACCTGAGGAGCTTACGCTTTAACGTCTCATCAGAGTCGCAAACTAATATTTATTAATTATATAGCTCTGACATAGTCCACAGTGTTCTGCAGAAAACACTGAGCCAATCACACCAGGCTCTGCACCTGAAGAGCTTACACTCTAATGCTTCCACAGTCACACACTATTATAATTATTATACAGATACATAGCTCTGACATATTCTGTAGTGCTGTACAGAGAACACTGGGCCAGTTGCATTAATCTCTTACGCTATGGAGTCGTTTGCACTTTAACATCCCACCACAGTCACACGCTATTATTATTATTTATATGTAGTGCTACCCCCGTAGGAGTCGCTAATGTCCTGGGTCCTCACTGCTGCACAGCCATCACACAGAAAACAGTCCTTGGCTTGTTTTTGATGTTTTATTAGCGGTTGATAACTTGGATGGGGTAGGGAATTATGGGATGCCCAACCTGAAAAATGTCCAGAACACAGAACAAAGGGACACTTCCTCCCTATTTCCAAAAAGTCCTTTTCTTCCTTCCTCCTGCACAAACTTTGTTTCCAAAGCACAGCACCTGCTGCTCACTCCTGTGGAAACTAGCAGGATGTTACTAGTTCAGCAAAGGCCCATTATAACCACGAACGCTTAGTCCCGTGACAAAGTAATGCAATGCGAGTGAAGAGCATGACATTCCTTCTTCTGCTTCCCTGTAGCTTCTGATCCCAGCTCCACATGCTTGCAGAAAATGCTAGCCCACCTGGCTGCCACCAGCCACGCCTAGCTGATCTTCCTCCCAGTCCTCCTGACTGACTTACTGCCCAACTGGCTCACACACGTGGAGACCTCCCAGGGCAAGGTTAGATGGAGACTTGGCACTACCAGCTCTTCAATAGAGGCCTGCTGCAGATGGCAGTCTTTCTCTTGTCTGTCCCTGCACCATGCTGATCAGGGGAGGGCTGGCAGCCTTAGGCCTGGAGGGCAAGTCCAGTCAAGTGGCCCAATGAACCACCGAATCAGCTCACCATCCATGCCCACCTGGTTTTAGAATGGATACTGATGTTATAAAGCAATACAACTATCATACAATGTGGTAACATAATTTACTGTTAATAGCAACAAAGGAGGTTTCACAAAAAGAATGCATCAATGCAGCTCATCAGTGCCCACCAATGCAGCCTCATCAGTGCCTATCAGCTTAGCCTCACCAGTGCCCATCAATGCAGCCTCACCAGTGCCCATTAATGCAGCCTCACCAGTGCCCATCAATGCAGCCTCACCAGTGCCTATCAAATGCAACCTGATCAGTGCCCATCATGCAGGCTCTCCAATCAGCACAGCCAGCCCTGGGTGCCCCCCCCCCCCTTTGCCTGCAGTTAGTTGGTGGCTGCACCCCTGGCCCCTGCTTCCTTCCTCCACAAGAATAAAAAAGTGTGAGTGGGCAGCGGCCGTGGTCTAGCCCTCCCCTGATGCTGATCTACTCACTGGCTCTCCTTACTCCTTCCTGCTGACTCTCTGGCATGAATCCTTTCACTGGCTCCTGTGTTAGGATCCTTCCAGGTAAGGGGTCCCTCAAAGGCCACTGACAGCCTCTCCTCAGCACTGCTGCTCCATCTTCCACCCAACTCTCCTGCTAGAATGGCCCATGTCTAATTATGGGGTTGTCTCTGCCCCCTGCCAGCCTACATCTGTGGATTGGCTGAGGCTCCATAATTATTCATGGCAGCTTCTCCTAACCCCTGCCCTCTAGTTCTAGAAGGTTCTCCAATCTTCCAGACACCTGGGAGAGGCACCAGAGAGCTGCCAGAATGAGAGACCAAGCCCTGGCCTCTAGTAACCTTTACCCAATTCAATGACTCAGTGTCATGAACCTGTAGTTCAATTCATGTCCTGTCTGTTTGCTTAACTCTTGGTTGTGTCAGCTTAGTGGCCGTGAACATCATCACCTGTGTGCTAAGTAATCTTCCCTCTGTAGAACTCCACCCCAGTCTCCAATTAAGGAAACACTATTTAAGACCATGTGCTGCAAGCCTCGTTGCCGACCAGTTATTGTGTGCTAGGCTTGTGTGGTTGCTTCTGCCGTGTGCTCTTCGTTTGTTTCAGTGTACCGATCTCGGCTTGTTCTTTGACTTTCCTTATCTGCTAGTGTCCCCGACCTTGGCTGTTTCTGTCTTCTTGTAGCTCTGACCCTTGGCTCTCCCACTGACCTTGCTCTGCTGCCTTCTCTCCATTTCACCTGTAGCCTGTCGTGAGCATGAGCTGGGGGACCCCGGGGGCCGCGACCTGGATCCAGTTGCAACCAAGTCCATCCTCACCACCAGAGGCTCTGGTGAACACCTGCTGGCTCTTAGACCCCATACCCCGGGGAAACCTATGCTCTAGCTCCCTGTGCAATCTGTGTCAGGGTCCCAGCAGTCCCGCTTCCCTGCACCATCCTGATCTCTAGTTGCAGCAGCTAGCTAAGGGTTCACAACATTAGCGGTGAGATTCGCAAACTTAGTGGTGTGCTTTGCACCCCAGCAGGGCGCATCTGTCCCCTGCCGCCAGGGGACCCGACACTCAGGTTATTCCTGGCCAGAATATGTTTTTTCCTACTCTCAACACTAGTAGCACGTATTAGAGGGTGCTACATACTGTATATACAGTATATAGATCTGTCATATTCTGCAGTGCTGTACGGAGAACGCTGAGCCAGTCACAACATCAGTCTCTGCACCAGAGGAGCTTACACTCGAAGAACCGATTCACACCAAGAATTGCACAGGAACGAGCTTGCATTCCTGTGTGATTTGAGTGCAGTGTGTTTTTAGCCCATTCCTTGAATGGGCTGAAATCCCACTGCACCGCATCAAAAGTAGTGCATGCACTACTTTAAAAAAGCACAATGCGGCTGGGTCGCATGGTTCCTCTGTAGCATGCAATCCAGTGCAGGCAAACACAAAGCGTTTAGGTTGTCATTTACATTGCTTTGACATCTGCTGCAAATTGTAAGTGCAGTGCATTTTGAACATGGTGTGGGAAATGCGCAGAGAACGCAGGCTTCCTGCACCGCATTCTGGTGTGAACTGGCCCTAATATCAGAGTTGTACAATCACACACACTGGACTGTTTCTGCATAGACATGGGGTGTAAAATAATCTGTTGGTTCTCCATACATCAGGGTTCCGGTATCAGCACTGACAAGAGAACTTGTCACTTGGTCCATGCCCACCTGATGGAGGGGATGTCCATAGAGGTGTGGTTGGTGAGATATGGGCAGATCAGGGTTGTCTTCACTCCATCAATGTTCTTGGATTTCAGAGCATGGCTAAGCGATTCATGAAGGCCGACTGCGGCAAACTGACTGGCACAAAAATCCTGAAATGGAAACGGCAGTATGGTCAAGTGAAACACTAATTAAACGAACAGATAGGGTCACTGCCCCCCCCCCTTCGTTTACATACAGCTCCAGGAGTCACCAGCTTCTCTCACTCATTTACATATAATATCAGCAGATAGCATCCCCTTTCCTTTCCCTTATTTCCATATAGCAGCAGAAGTCACCATCTCTTCCCCTTCGTTTACATATAATACCAGTCACCATCTCTTCCCCTTCATTTACATATAATACCAGTCGCCATCTCTTCCCCTTCATTTACCTATAATACCAGTCACCATCTCTTCCCCTTCATTTACATATAATACCAGTCGCCATCTCTTCCCCTTCATTTACCTATAATACCAGTCACCATCTCTTCCCCTTCATTTACCTATAATATCAGTCACCATCTCTTCCCCTTCATTTACCTATAATACCAGTCACCATCTCTTCCCCTTCATTTACCTATAATACCAGTCACCATCTCTTCCCCTTCATTTACATATAATACCAGTCACCATCTCTTCCCCTTCATTTACATATAATACCAGTCACCATCTCTTCCCCTTCATTTACATATAATATCAGTCACCATCTCTTCCCCTTCATTTACATATAATACCAGTCACCATCTCTTCCCCTTCATTTACCTATAATACCAGTCACCATCTCTTCCCCTTCATTTACATATAATACCAGTCACCATCTCTTCCCCTTCATTTACCTATAATACCAGTCACCATCTCTTCCCCTTCATTTACATATAATACCAGTCACCATCTCTTCCCCTTCATTTACATATAATACCAGTCACCATCTCTTCCCCTTCATTTACCTATAATACCAGTCACCATCTCTTCCCCTTCGTTTACATATAATACCAGTCACCATCTCTTCCCCTTCGTTTACATATAATACCAGTCACCATCTCTTCCCCTTCATTTACATATAATACCAGTCACCATCTCTTCCCCTTCATTTACATATAATACCAGTCAGGATCTCCCTCTTCCCCCTTATTTACATATAATATCAGTATCTCCTCCCCTCATTTACATGCAGCGCCATCTTACTTTTGAGGCTGGGTTCACACTAGTCCGATTCTCGGACCGACATGAGGATCACAAGTCGCATTACGTCTCAAAAACAATGATTCCCTATGAGAGCCGTCTTAACTGCTCCGACTTGTGTTTTTCAAAGTCGGACCGATGTACCCCATACTCATTTACATAGGGTGGGGGGGCCGACATCTGGGGGCCCCCTTGTTAAAGGGGGCTTCTAGATTCCGATGAGTCCCCGCCCGCAGACCCCGACAACCAACGGTCAGGGTTGTCGGGAAGAGGCCCTTGTCCTCATCAACATCACCGCTCGCTCGTCCCCACCCCCTTTCCTGGCCTGCCGGGCTGCGTGCTCAGATAAGGGTCTGGTATGGATTTTGGGGGGGGGGACCCCATGCCGTTTTTCGGCGCAGGGGTTCCCCTTAAAATCCATCCCGGACCAAAGGGCCTGGTATGCTCCTTGAGGGGGACCCCATGCCAATTTTTTTTTTTTAATTTGGCGTGGAGTTCCCCTTCATGATCCTCAGAGCATAAGGTGCCTGGCATTGTTGGGATTAAAGTCGGATCCCTGTTCACATACAAACGGTCCGACTTTGACCCTATGTAGGACCGTAAATCGCACAGCGATCAAAGATCAAAGTCGGACCGTTTTTTTGTCGGATAGTGTTAACCCAGCCTTACACCACTACACTGCTGGCTCCCCGTGATCTCTCGTTGTGCAGTTAGCGGTAATGGAGGAGACACTGACCTCCTGGTATGGTGTTGCCACAAGTCCCAGATGGCTGGACACGGTGACAATGTGCCCCTTCTTCTTCTCCATCATCCGGGGGAGGAAACACTTCACCATCTGCCGGGAAATCACATAATGATATGTGGAGGCTAGAGAGCTTACATTCACTTACAGCCTGTATGTACAACAAGCCCCACCTGGTCCTTATATACACCTCCTATGGGCAGGGGAGTGCTGGGGGGTCAGGCAGAGCAGGACATTTTCCCAAGGTTCAATGGGTGCTAGAAAGACTGATCGCGGGTTCTATGGTGCTTCAGTTCAGGAATATCCCAGACGTTAAGGTCTGATTCACACCTTTGCATTTTTAATGCTTTTTACATTTTTCAGATTTGGACTACAGCCCATTTAACATGGATTCCTATGGAACACGTTATGAAGTGCAAATCTGCAAAATGCAAAAAGCACCAAAAATGCATAGGTGTGAATCAGGCCTAACATGCAGAGCAGTTGAGTGTAGCATGTTGCTAAATTAGCGGATGATCAGGTATCAGCACATCAACAGGTATCGAATGTTGTCAGCATGAATCAGAAGGTGTCAGTGGGCATCAGCAGGTGTCAGCGCCTCAACGGGTACCTGTGGGAGCAGGGCCAGTGCTACCGCTAGGCGAACTAGGCAGCCACCTAGGGTGCACTGCTGTCAAGGGCGCAGCCATGGCCGCTGGTGGTTTGACCTTGACCTACAGTAGTCCCTGTCGTTTGTTTTTTATTTTGGATACCTGGGTCTTTGGGGTCATGCAGACAGATTGTTCCACACTCCCTGTTGGCTCCAATGCCTGGAGCTCAGTATACCGCCGCCCTACCCTCTTTCAAGATGGCAATGGCAGTCATTGGTCCTGCTGTGGGTCTTGGACCGGGCAAGCACCACACACTGGATGGGATACTGGTATGGGCGGTGCATTCTCTCCCTTGGGAGTATATAGGGTGGCTTGGTAGGTAATTTGGCCTTGTGGAGGCACTGGTGGCACTACTCTTTGTTTCTTTCCCTGGATGGTGCAGATGGACCGGTAAGCCTCTAACAGCCTTGTGTTCATTCAGGGGAGTTTTTCCATCTCCTATATTTCTAGTATAGGACTACAGTATAGCATAATATAGTATAGTCTAGTCTAGCACCGGTCCTGTGTGGGAGTCAGCAGGTTGTATGTGGGAGTCCCACCTGGTTCTCATATACACCTCCTATGGGCAGGGAAGTGCTGGGGGTCAGGCAGAGCAGGACATTTTCCCAAGGTTCAATGTGTACTCGAAAGACAGCTCTGACTGTCTCTATGATGCTTCAGTTCAGGGATATCACAGACGTTAATATGGCAGTGCAGTTGGATGTAGGGTGTCGCAAAATTAGCAGATGTCATCAAGTATCAGAACATCATCCGGTTTCAATGTGTCAACAGGTATCAGCTGGAATCAGCAAGTATCATCAGGCAACAACAGTTGTCATTGGGAATCAGGAGTTGTCAGTGGGCGTCAGCAGGTGACAGTGGAAGTCAGCAGGCGTCGTCAGACATCAACAGTTGTAAGTGGAAATCAGTAGCTGTCAGCAGACATCAACAGGTGTCAGCACATCAACAAGCGTCAGTTGGAGTCAGTAGGTGCCAGCACATCAACAAGCGTCAGTTGGAGTCAGTAGGTGCCAGCACATCAACAAGCGTCAGTTGGAGTCAGTAGGTGCCAGCACATCAACAAGCGTCATTTGGAGTCAGTAGGTGCCAGCACATCAACAAGCATCAGTTGGAGTCAGTAGGTGCCAGCACATCAATGGATATCAAAGGCAGCAGTAGGTGATAACAGACATTGGCAGTTGCCAGCAGGTGTCGGTAGCATCATCAGACATCAACAGGTGTCAGCACCTCAACAGGTACCTATGGGGGTCAACAGGTGTCAGCAAGAATCAACAGGTTGGCTGTGGGAGTCAGCGGGTGTCAGCAGACATCAACAGATGACAGTGCATCAACAAGTGTCAATTGGAGCCAGCAAGTGCCAGAACATGAACAGATGACAGCAGGTGATATCAAAAGTCAACAGTTATCAGCAGGTTTCAGTAGGCATCAGCAGACATCAACAGGTGACAGTTGGAGCCATCAGGTGCCAGCACGTCCGCAGGTGACAGCAAGTGATATCAGCAGTCAACAGTTGTCAGCAGGAATCAGCAAGTGTTGGTAGACATCAGCAGACATCAACAGCTGTCAATGCCGCAAAAGATTCCTGTGGGTGTCAATGGGCCAGCAACAGGTGTCAGCAGTGACCAGCAGGTGTAAGCGCGTCAACAGATGTCTGTGGGAGTCAGCAGGTTTCAGCTGGAGTCAGCAGGTGACAACACGTCAACAGATGTCAGCAGGTATCAGTGCGTCAAAATATGTCAGCAGGTGATATCAGACATCAACTGTTGTCAGCGCCTCAACAGATATCTGTGGGAGTCAGTAGGTGTCAGTAAGCAGGTGTCAACCGGCATCAAAAGGTGTCAGTAAGTGATATCAGACATCAACAGTTGTCAACAGGAATCAGCAGGTTTCAGTAGGCACAAGCAGACATCAACATGTGTCAGTGCGTCAGCAGGTGTCTGTGGGAGTCAGTGAATGTCAGCAAACATCAATGGGTGTCAGCGTGCCCAGTGTCAGTTGGAATCAGCAGGTGCCAGCATGATAACAGGTGATATCAGACATTGACAGTTGTCAGCAGGAATGGTGATAAGTTGACAACACAGAGCTCCACGTGTCCTGAATTCCTTCATACATAACACCTATTATAATGGGCGGCACAGTGGTGTAGTGGATAACACTTTCGCCTGGTAGCAAAAGGGTTGCTGGTTCGAAGCCCAACCACGACACTACCTGCCTGGAGTTTGCATGTTCTCCCTGTGCCTGCGTGGGTTTCCTCCAGGTACTCCGGTTTCCTCCCACACTCCAAAGACATGCTGGTAGGTTAACTGGTCCCTGTCTAAATTGGCCCTAGTATGTGTATGAATGTGAGTTAGGGACCTTAGATTGTAAGCTCCTTGAGGTTAGAGACTGATGTGAATGTACAATATATATGTAAAGCACTGTGTAAATTGCCAACACTATATAAGTGTCTAAAATAATAATAATACAGCAAATATTCAGTATATATATATATATATATATATATATATATATATATATAGCAACATGTTTCAGCTACTTAAAGCGCATGCATACTGCTGAAATAGTACTGCTGTCATAAATTATTTGTTTTGCTGATTTACATTTTTCAGCAGATAGTTTATTAATTGTATATGCAAAATACATTTTTATATGTTAATGCATTTTCATTAGGACAAACACAGTACAAATATACTTGTGCTGCTACTGAAACCTATAGTTGCTTGGCTGACATACTATTCCTTCAGCTTCATAAGTTAGTGAATCACGAAGTCTAACCTTGCAGTTGGTGAAGTCATAATGCATATTTGGACAGTGATCCTTGGTGTGCTGGAGAATACTTGCACTTGATTGACG
>BLSH010069051.1:1214896-1231874 GCA_018402905.1 Glandirana rugosa | reverse complement strand
CGGGGTCCAGCGAACTGTAGACTTTAGGGTAACTTTACTTACCCTCGGCAGAATTACATGTGATGACTTCAGCCTTGCTGAGTGTACATTAAGACGGCTCCCATTCATTTCAATGGGATTTCAGATGTCAAGCGACCTGGGGCAACTTGAGGCTACCCAAGTCGGAGCGACAGTCGCCCCTGTGTGAATGGAGCCTAAGAAGGTGATTGGCTACCATGCACAGCTGCAGCAGATTCTGAGTGCTCCAGTTTTAGTAAATCTCCCCATTGATATAATAAAAAACGTGCACTGAGGCCCACAGATCATTGCAACCATGATCAGAAGTGAAGTTAGAAGCTGATTGGCTACCATGAACAGCTGCATCAGATTTTGCACTCGCCAGGTTTAGTAAATAAACGCCACTATATATAAAAGGAAAACCCACACCACAGCCACAAAGTATCAAACTGAGTTTCACCGGCATCCACAAACAGCTGCCCCAGCGGCATACGATGTATGTGGTGTGGCTGGTCATGATGGCCTCTTCAAGGAAAGTAGGAAGGTTGACTGAACTCCGGAGTTGAAGGAATTGAACGTGATTTTATTGAAGGTTAAAATCCATCAAAAAAACATCCAATACATCACAGGTGTCAAACTGGCGGCCCTCCAGCTGTTGCGGAACTACAAATACCATGAGGCATTGCAAGGCTGACAATTACAAGCATCACTCCCACAGGCAGAGGCATGATGGGACTTGTAGTTTTGCAACAACTGGAGTTCATGCAATACATGGTTACAGATGCAGCAAAGATTGAAGCGTTTCACAAAATTAGATTCGCTTACTTATAATCAGATTCTGAGTAAGCGAATATAATTTCGTGAAACGCGTCAATCTTTGCTGCATCTGTAACCATGTATTGGATGTTTTTTTTGATGGATTTTAACCTTCAATAAAATCACTTTCAATTCCTTCAACAGCGGATTGCGGTCAACCTTCTTACTTTACCTTGAATAGTTATCCAGATTGCAGACTGGACCTGCACCTGTAGAGTGAAGGGAGGCACTCTTCCTCACCTGGAGCGGCTCATCTTGCTGCTTGTATTCAGATGGTCATGGCCTCTGCTTCCCCCTGAGTGGTCCGATGCCCATAGCGCCACACCCTGTTTCTTGGGGGTTGGCTGGTGTGTTGTAGGTGGGTCGTCCTTCTGGGTTGCAGCAGATTACATAGGCTTGGCACAAAAAGTTTGTAGAGGATGCCCTTGTGGTTTCCCTGATGAAGCAGCAAAGGGCTGTAAAACGCGTCAGATTCACACACTTTATTCTATGAGCATCTACTGACTCTAGTTGCTTAATACTTGTTCAGTGTTTTACAATTATGTACTAATGTGATCATGCCCAGTGTCAAGGGGAAAAACCAAAAGACAAAGGTAACATACATACACACATACTGTACCCATTAAAACTGACACACATCCAGTATCATACTGTGCACCATGGTCCCCAACATATCCAGAACCAGCGATTGAGCCAGGGTGAACCCTTTCAATATATAAAGAGAGAGGTTATTTATCCCCCCCCCCCCCCGTAGTTCTGTATATCCCCTCCCCTTCTCTCTTTCTGGTTTCATTTCTGAGCATGCTGCCTTAATGTACACATCTTCCATGTGGCTTACAACTTCATTGTTTTTCTACCTATGAATATCCATCATTAAATGGAACATTTGAAAGGCTTCATCGTCTGTCTTCTCAATGTGAGTTTATTCATTGAGTTAAACTGTCTGAATTGATGCAAGGGACAAAAAGATTACCAGGTCAGTGTAAGCCCTACATGATACTGAAGATAAAGTTTATGGCCTTGTGGTTGAAACAGAACACTCCCCATCCAGCTCCTGACCAGGCCGACACGGATTTGAAAATACAGCCACCCTAGCCAATCTGCAATTGAATTACATTGATATCATCTGTTGGCCATCCCGCATGCAGGTTGTTGTCCGCAAATTGACTTTTTGATAGTAATCCCTTGCTTGATATTACCAGTTTTAGGTATGCTGTATGGTGTGGATTATAGGGTTGCCACATCATCCCTTTAATGCAGGACACATATGAATTACACAGGTTGTTCTGAGGCTGATTAAGGTGGCAATTAAACTCACTTGGAGCCTCATCTGCATTAAATTAGCCTCAGAACCTGTGCAATTCATGTGCGTCCTGGATTAAAGGGATCATGTGGCAACCCTAGTGGATTAATGGGTGTTTGGCGCCGGCTACACCTGAATTGTGTCTGACAACGTTGTCAAGTTTTAAACTTTTGCACCAGTGTAGGGGAAATGTTTGTCATTTTAATAATTTCATTAAAGGTTAATTTTTATGGTTATTGGTCCCTTCCCTTTTTGTAAGTGCGCTGGTGATCTACAATCACAATTTTTTTTTGTTGCATGTTTTGTTTAGCACTTAGGAACCACACCTTTATTGAGGTGGTGCCTCCATTAATAGGGAAAAGGCTTTATCAAAGCCACCCTATATATACACCTAACTTGATCTGTATAGGTGATTTTTATCCTTTTTTTAACTATGTATAGTCCACCCTACATCTGATTTTCCTACCATCGTCCACCTGTGTTTATGTTATAAAGAGGTGTATAGGACCCCAGATTTGTGAATGTGTTTTTGCACAGGTTGCATAGTCCACCCTACATCTAATTCTCCCACCATCGTCCACATGCGTTACACAGAGGAGTATTGGGCTCTAGCTAGAGGAATGTGTTACTCCACAGGTGGTATGGTCCAGGGCTGGATTAACGTAGGGGCTATTGGAGCGGCAGCTCCAGGCGCCTACATTAATATAGGCCCAGCCACCTAAAAAGAACAGACTGCTCTTGGAAAGCAATGGGCCAATGGGGAGGGATCTCCCCTGACGGGCCCTGCATTCCACATGCACCATCTGGGCAGGGTGGTGGGATTGATAATGGGCACTGCATGAACAGTCTTAACGGAAGCCTGAAGCACCACAATGCAGGGCTCTTACAGAAGTCTGGGGCTTCCATAGTGTTACTCTTTCATGTCAGAGTGCATGCCAATGTATGGCCCATACGGAAACTTGGCAAATCAAATGGCAGGCTTCCCTAGTGTTATGTCTGTGCGGCTACGCCCTTTTGAGCTTGGGCGCATGCCAGCACAGGCTCTTGGAAACGCAAAAGGGTGTCCAGTAAAAGGTCCAACCAAAATCCTCAGCACCAAGCACATGATGCTCTTAATCCGAACCTGGTATGGTCCACCTAACATCTCATTCTTCCACCATCATCAACTGTGTTATATAAAGGAGTAAAGGACCCCGGTTAGGGAAATGTGTTATTCCACAGGTATTTTAGTCCACCTGTGTTGTACAGAAGAGTTTAGGGTCCAGACTCCCAACTAGAGGGATATGTTATCCCACCCTACATTTAATTCACCCACTATCATCCGCCTGTGTTTTACAGAGGATTGGACCCAAGCTAGAGGAATGTCTTACTCCGCAGGTTGTATAGTCCACCCTATATCTAATTCTCCAAATATTATCCACCTGTGTTATACAGACAAGGGTGGTGCCCCAGCTAGGGTAATGCGTTATCCTGGAGGTCATATAGTATGCCCTACATCTAGTCTTTTCACCATCTTCTACCAGTGTTATACAGAGGAGTATAGGACCCCAGCTAAGGGAATGTGATCTACAGTGGTCATAGAGCCCACCCTACGTCTGATTCTCCCACCATCATCTACCTGTGTTATACAGAGGTGTATAGGGCCCCAGCTAAGGGAATGTGATACCTCAGAGGTCATTAGCCCACCCTACATCTAATTCTACCACCATCCTCCTCCTGTGTTATATGGAGGAGTATGGCGCCCCAGCTCAGGAAATGTGTTTTTCTGGAGGTCATATAGTCCATCTTATATAAATCTCCCACCATTGTCCACCTGTGTTGTACAGAGGAGTATAGGGTCCCACCTAGGGGAATATGTTATCTCGGAGATCATAAACCCACTGTACATTTAATTCAGCACTATCATCCACCTATGTTATACAGAAGATTTTAGGGCCCCAGCCCGGAGAAAGTGTTATGTCAGATGTCATATAGTCGCCCCCACATCTAATTCTCCCACTATCGCCCACATGTGTTGTCCAAACCAATCCCTCAAACACCAAAACTCAATCACCGTGAGTGCAGAAAAGAAAAAGTAGAGAAATAAACATACAACACCTTTCATCAATCTATTTTTAACACAATAATCTTCAAGGTTCCAGCGATGTCCAAAGGGGTTCCCTGACATCTGATCCAGGTAGTGATGCATGAGACCCCTTCCTCAAACTTCCTGTGAGCAATGAAGAAGTTTGCTCCACTGGCAGGGTTTTAGGTGCCAGGGGCGCTCTGGGGAAGGGGGACCCTTTGACTTCCATGCCCTTAATTGGACTAATATCATTTTCATTATTGTGGTAATGCTTTTTTAGTGTTCCTGTGGTTGGCATTAGAAAGGAGACATGCTATTATGCTGATGGAAAGAAATTTTCACACATTACAGGATAATACGCCCCTTTTTATAGCTAAATGGGATGGATGGTTCCCTAACCGACCCTTTTATGTCTCTGACTTTATGTTTATTATACTGTACCTATCAGATTTTCCGATGATTTAACCTGACCTCACTGTATATAAACACTATATTGTCAAAAGTATTGGGACACATTCCCATAGACACTCCTAAACCTTGTGGACAGCCTTCCCAGAAGGGTTGAAGCTGTTATAGCTGCAAAGGATGGGCCAACTCAATATTGAACCCTACAGACTAAGAATGGGATGCCATTAAAGTTCATGTGCGTGTAAAGGCAGGCGTCCAAATACTTTTGACAATATAGTGTATATATGGCTATTTGACTACCTTTTCCTTTTTTTTTTTTTTTTTGTAACATTATCTTATTTGTGCTGCGATTCATCATGCATGCTCTAATACTTTCTCTTTTTCCATCCCTTAAAGGTTTTTTGTCTTTTGTGTTGTAATTTACCCTCACAAATAAATAGTTTGTAAACATAGAAAGGAAACATGCTGCTGCATCACACACTGTATATTCAGCATAGAACTAAGATGGTACCTGCCAGACCCATAAGTAATAATGTAGCACTAAGTGGTGCTACTGTTGTAGCACCACCCAGTGTTGACCATAAAATATTACAGTTACATTCAGGTTGTTGATCCCAGGGGCGCCATTTCTCACTTTTCTCTCACTGATGAGCTGAGTGTGTGCCGGTATTATTATAATCGCACTCTGAGGTCTTCTAATAGCAATGACATATTGCTGGCAGGGGATGCATGCTGTAATGTGCACGTCTTTCGATGAACAAGTCAGGTGGTATTGTGTCCTCCTCATTATCCCTTCTTAATTACACAGAATCGTTCTCTGCTATATTATATCCGATTTGCCTTCATGGATCATTTACTAGAGGCCGGTGACATAACGCACTACCTGGAGGGATCAGATGAACGCAATTAGCGGGGAATTAGACCTTCGCCGCTAGACAATTATGCCAGTAACGAGATAAACATTTGTTGGAGGTGAGTGAGAGGTAGCCGGGGGGAATACAGGATCAGAAAGTTTATAATGAATGGAAGATGTTAATTAAACGAGTGCGATATGCCAAGACCGTGCCGGGCGTATGACAGAAGATCTGCAGGATGGTTGTATGTCATTCATAGATCCACTATCTCTGTCCTTGTCACCTTCAATATTTGTGTCAGATGTATGTGTACCAATAATCCACCGTCTCTGTCCCTGTCACCTCCAGTAAACTATATTACCAAAGTATTGGGACGCCTGCCTTTACTCGTACATGGACTTTAATGGCATCCCAGTCTTAGTCTGTAGGGTTCAATATTGAGTTGGCCCACCCTTTGCAGCTATAACAGTTTCAACTCTTGTTTTCCACGGGTTGGGCATCAGCATACCAAGACTTTTTGGACAATTTCATGCTCCCAACTTTGTGGGAACAGTTTGGGGATGGTCCCTTGCTGTTCCAACATCACTGCACACCAGTGCACAAAGCAGGGTCCATAAAGACATGGATGAGCGAGTTTGGGGTGAAGGAACTTGACTGGCCTACACAGCGTCTTGACTTCAACCCATTAGAACACCTTTGGGGTGAATTAGAGCGGAGACTGCGAGCCAGGCCATAGACACACTCCTAAACCTTGTGTACAGCCTTCCCAGAAGAGTTGAAGCTGTTATAGCTGCAAAGGGTGGGCTAACTCAATATTGAACCCTACGGAATAAGACTGGGATGCCATTAAAGCGGTAGTAAACCCATGCATTTAACAGGTTAAAAACCAGTCACATTTCCGGCACGTGCCGGAAATGTAACGCTCCCATTGGTTGTGCTCTAAACCATACTGTCAAACCATCCAATGGCTAGTGTCATAGCTGATCACATGTGCAGCATCATGGCAGTTGTATATTAAACAGAGGTCAAGATGGCAGCTTCCTTGGCTGAAAATGATAGGAGGGTTTACTACCACTTTAAAGTTCATATGTGTAATGGCAGGTGTCCCAATACTTTTTGTAATATAGTGTATGTGAACCATAAATCCACCATCTCTGTCCCCGTCACCTTGAATATTTGTGTCAGGTCTATGTGACCCATAAATCTACCATCTTTGTCCTCTTAAATATTTGGGTCAACTGTATGTGATTCATAGATTTGTCACCTTTGTCCCTTCCAATATTTGGGTCAGCTATATGTGATCCATATATCCGCCATTTCTATCCCCACCGATATTTAGGTAGACTGTATATAATCCATAGATCCATTATTTCTTTCTCCTTGAATATTTGAATCAGCTTTATATGATCCATAGATCCACCATCTCTGTCCCCATCAATATCTGGATTGGGTATATGTGATACAAAGATCCACTATCTCTGTCTTCTCCAATACTTGATTTGGCTGTATGTGATCCATATATCGGCCATCTGTGTACCTTTTAATATCTGGGTTGGCTGTAAGTGATCCATAGATCCACCATCTCTGTCTACTCCAATATCTGGGTTGACTGAATATGATCCACAGATCCACAATCTCCGTTCCTTCCAATATTTGAGTTGGCTGTATGTGATCATCAGAACCTCTACCTCCGTCCCCTCTAATGTGTGTGTTGGGTGTTTGCGATCCATAGATCCGCCACCTCTGTACCTTCCAATATCTGGTCAAACTGTATGTGATCCATAAACCCACAATCTCTGTTCCTTCCAATATTTGAGTTGGCTGTATGTGTTTCTCAGATCCTCTATCTCCGTCCCCTCTAATGTGTGTGTGTTGGGTGTTTGCAATCCATAGATCCGCCATCTTTGTATCTTCCAATATCTGGGTGTGATCCATAAACCCACTATCTCTCTTCCTTCCAATGTTTGTATCACTTGATTGTGATCCATAGATTTGCTATCTTTGTCCCTTCCAATAAATGGGTTGGATGTATGTGATCCATTGATTCACCTGTCTCTGTCTCTTCCAATGTTTGTGCCGACTATATGTGATCCATAGATTTACCATCTCTGTATCTTTTAATATCTGGTTCAATCTGGTTCAACCCTCAACTGTCCCTTCCAGTAATTGGGACAGATGTAAGTGATCCATAGATCCGCCATCTCTGTCCCCTCCAATATTTAAGTTGTGTAGCGCCCTCCATGCTAGGTATGGTAGAGAATGAAATGACATGGGAGTACCTTCACATCCTCAAACCTTTGCGGGGACCGGAAAGCAGCAGTTGGGAGAGGTTCAAAGATTTGAAGAAGGAGTGGAACCTCTAGCGTGCTATCCGGAAGGAGTGTGTGATAGTAGTCAAGGCGGGCCAACCCGTGAAGAGCTACGTAATTTCAATTTGGGAGGACGGGGGAGGCTGGAAGAGGTTGGCTGATCCCCGTTACTACTTCTAAAGGACTGTTGGAGCTACAGTAGATGTAGATATACTCCAGAGACTGCTGCTGAAGTAGCGGAGTGTGTAAATCTTTCATCAATTGCCGGACAAGCCAGCCTGCCCCCCTGTGCCTTAGAAAAGACTTGCCCATTGAGAGGACACTGGGGTGAGGCTTGTCCAGTTAATTATTTACTTTTTGAAGCCTGTTGCCCAGGGAGGGGCCCCTTCCATCAGGAACTTTAAAAAGGAACTAACTTTACTGATGCCTTTTCCCCTTTTTCTGCTTCTGCCAGTGGGATCCTAACCCCTCACTGACAGGGCAGGTAGGAAAAAGAAGAAGAGATCTGTTACTGTGTGCTGTGTGGTTGTTCTACTGGGAAGGCTTATAACCCCCTCCCAATAGACCTGTTGCTATTTTAGTTAGTTGTAGTTTAGTTGTTTTATTTTCTCTTAGGATCCCTGGGATAGAACGACTGTTCATCCCCATCCGGCGAGAGTCAAAACTTTCTTCTACAACTGTTTGAGCGGAGTCTCTTGGGAGAAGTGTTCCGGCTCGGGAAATGTATATTGAATGTATTTCCATGCTGTTAGTAGTAGGGACAGTAGTTAGGAATGTATATTACTGTGCACAGGTGTAAATAGCCACAGAGATTGACCTATCATTTTGTACGTACTCAATTGTACAATCCCCATCCAAGTTTGTTCCCCTTTTCCCCTTCCCAATTTTGTATCATGGGATGCCTTGCTCCTGGGCCTAGGAGCCATTTTTCAAAATTTACCAGCTGGGGACCAGCTGAGGTTTGGTGGGGGGTGAGTGTAGCTCCTTCCACAGTAGGTAGGTGTTAGAATAGGTTTTTTTGATAGGTAAGGCAAATATAGTCAGGCCTGACTGTTTTGATTCTGGGCTGGGAGTGGCTCAGGTAGGACTGGGTGATTCTGGTGTTTTCTGGAAAGAGAGGTGGGAGGCGAGGTTTAGCTGTCTGGGGTGTTCTAAGGAGCCCTGACCAATCCCCAATCTGGATTGGCAGCGGGCAGGCCTCCTTAAATACCCAGGGCAGCCCAGACTGGGGAAGGAAGTTCGGGTGGAAGTCTGAAGATGTGATAGTGTGGTGGCTGTTGCGGCCTAGGGGAAACTCCCAGTCAGGGGGGCGGGGTAACCCAGGGCCTGGAGTACTCGGGCGTGGCCGGGAGGAATGAGATCCTGGTGTGAGGCACAAGGCAGAGTGGAAAGGACAGCGGGAGAGAGCGCTATCGGGAGAGATCTTCAGTGTGGAACTACAAGCGTCAGGAGTCGGTGAGCAATATACCCTGGGATACTGGAGGAGGCATGCCAGATGGATTGGGGTGAGAGACAGTCTGGGAAGGATGCAAAGGCTAGTGTGGGACTTTATATATTTAACTTTGTTGCTGTGGCAGTAGAGAAGGCCGTTGCAGCTGGAGGAGCTGACAGGGCCTGGAAGAAGATAGGCTGGGAGTAGTAGTCCATCGGCCATTAGCTAGTGTACTTTGCTACACTTTGAGGGCTATTAGCCTCTGCCTGTAATGGGCAGTCCGGGGGTCCTGCTGCAGTTCAGCAGACCTTACCATGTGCTAGCTAGGCCTAAAGAGACATTTTGGAGGCCTGGTAAATATCCTTCCAGGTCTCACCTGTGAGAAGCAAGTGTTGTGCAGGAGAGAGGAACAAGTAGAAGCAAGTGTTGTGCTGGAGGAAGATGGAGAAGTGTATATATATGGAGGTGTACATAGAGGTCCGTGTAAAGAACTATTTGATTCTTGGGCATCCCATAATCATCCCTACCCCATCAAAGTTCAAATCCCCTAATAAAAAAAAAAACAAAGTACCAGCCTGTTCTGTGTCTCCGGATGTGAGGAAAAAGTGTGATTGAGGGCAGTGTGATCAGGTGAACCACAACAACCAGCCACCCCTAAGGGGGCCATTGTCTACAATTGACTGAATATGAATCTCTTTTCCTATCCCCCTAATATTTGGGTTGGCTGTAGGTCGTCCTTAGATCCGCCATCTCTGTCCCTTCCAAAGTTTGTGTTGGCTATACAGTATGTGATCCATAGATCCGCCATCTCTGTCCCTCCAATATTTAGGTTGGCTGTACTATATAAGATCCACAGATCCACTATTTCAGTCCCGGTCTCCTCCATTGTTTGAATTCACAATCTCTGTCCCTTCCCATATTTGGGTTGGCTGTGTTTCATTGATTTGCCATCTCTGTCCCTGTTCAGTCCAATATTTGGGTCGACTGTATGTGACCCATAGAGCTACCATCTCTGTCCCTTTCCTCTCCAATATTTGGGTTAGCTGTCTGTGATCCATAGATCCCACATCTCTGTCCCTTCCAATATTTGTCTCAACTGTATTTAATCCATAGATCCACTATATCTGTCCCCTACCATAATTAGGTCAGCTGCATATGGTCCATAGATACTCCATCTCTGTTCCTTCCAATGTTTGTGTTATCTTTATGTGATTCATATATCTGCCATCTCTGTCCCTTCTAGGGTTGCCACATCATCCCTTTAATCCAGGACACATATGAATTACACAGGTTGTTCTGTGGCTGATTAAGGTGGTAATTAAAATCACTTGGTGCCTCATCTGCATTAAATTAGCCTCAGAACAACCTGTGTAATTCATATGTGTCCTGGATTAAAGGGATGATGTGGCAACCCTAGTCCCTTCCAATATTTGGGTCCGCTTATCTGTATGTATATTTATCAATGCTATCAATCCAGCCAATGAGGACCCAAGACACCGGAGGGAGCGGATTGCTTGTAGCCGCCGCATGAATAAACAGGCTCAGGTAAGTAAAAGGGGGGCTCTGGGGGGGGGGGTCGCTATTGAGAAAAAGTTTTTCACCTTAATGCATAGAATGCATTAATGCAAAAAACCATGAGTCTTTACAACCACTTCAGCCCCGGAAGGATTTCACACTTTACGACCAGAGTACTTTTTGCGATTCGGCGCTGCGTCGCTTTAACTGACAACTGCGCGGTCCTGCGACGTTGTACCCAAACGAAATTTGCGTCCTTTTTTTCCCACAAATAGAGCTTTCTTTTGGTGGTATTTGATCACCGCTGCGTCATTTTTGATCGCTGCTATAAACAAAAGATGTGCGACAATTTTGCAAAAAAAACTAAATTTCTTACTTTTTGCTAAAATACAAATCCAAAAAAAAAATATAAAAAAACATTTTTTTCATCGGTTTTGGCTGATTTATATTCTTCTTAATATTTGTGATAAAAAAAATCGCATTCTGCGTTTATTGATTGGTTTGCGCAAAAGTGGCCGCGTTTACGGACGATGAGAATTCATTTCTGGGGGTTTTTTTTTACATTTTTTACTAGAAATGGCGGCGATCTGCAATTTTTAGCGGTACTGCGATATTGCAGTGGACATGTCGGACCATTTTGACACTTTTTTGGGACCATTGGCATTTATACAGCGATCAGTGCTATAAAAATGCACTGATTACTGTGTAAATGCCATTGGCAGTGAAGGGGTTAACCTGCAGGGGGCGCTCTAAGGGTTAACAGTGTTCCCTGGGCGTGTTCTAACTGTGTGTGGGCTGCCCTAGCAGAGGAAGGGGAGCGATCACAGCTTCCATATAGAGGAAGGCTGTACTCACTCCCTTCCCCCCTAACAGAACGGAGATCCATTTTTACTTACACGGACCTCCGTTGTTTTCACTGCGGGGGGGGCATTGCGGGTAGCCGGCGGAGATCGAGTCCGCCGCACCCGCTCCCTGGCCCCCCCCCGAACACAGTGAGTGCGCGGGCGCGCCTCCGGCGGCGCGCGCTCACAGTGCATGATATCGCAGCCGCCGTCGTATGACGGCGGTTTGCGATATCGAGCCATCTTGTCGCCGTCAACCTGCGGTTGACGGTCGGCAAGTGGTTAAACCTCCTGCACAGATGTTTCTGTTTCAGTTAATGACTGAGTTTCAAGCTACATATGAAACTGATGATCATTAGCACCTGCTTGGTATAATTGGTTTATCATACACCTAAAGCCTCATACACGCGGTTCGACGGTTGTACGACCGAACGGACCAAATCGTATGTGGGTAGTTGTGTCTCGCATACTGTCATGCACTAAACGATCGTACAACCAAGCTGAACGTAGTGATGTGTTATGAACGTATAGAGAGAAAGTTCAGGTTGCATGTAATTAGTATGTACCAAGATGCAGCGCTTGCTATATAATGGTAGATTCTAGATAGTAAACCTAGACCTCGCGGTCTGTGTTGTTTTTAGGGATTAGTGCACTCCAACCAATTATTTCATAATAGTGCTAAAAAACAAATCAATCAGTGAATGGATGAATATCCAAATAAAGTGACATGTGCAATATGTGCAATAAATCTATATGCAATCATGCAATCCACAAATATTCTCAAACTGTGCAATGCCACCAATAAACATAAAAAAAAATATATATATCAAAAAAATATAATATAAAATTGTCCATAAAGTGCAAAGTGATCGCAAATGGCTCTTTCAAGCACATAGAAACTCGTTGTGCACAAATCGCTATAAAGTGCATAGAGTGAAAATTCGAATTATGATTATAAAGTGCATGAAGCAAAGACCACAGATAATAGTCCAATGTGAATGTCCAGATTAGAGTGTCTTAAATAGTGTCTTCCAGTGCTCTTGGTGCTGGTATACAATTTTGACGATTTTCAAGCAAAGTGTCTTCAATAGTGCAGGTGCTCCCCTGTGCAAATAAATGTGATTTCACAATTACCAGACCCAGTTGACCCCCCTAGTCATATGACTTGGGGGTCGGTGTACACTAGCGGTCTCTACCCCGACCGTGGGTAGGCGTCCATTCGGTTACTGCCACCTTTCTCTCATTGGGTCCCATCAATATCAATGGTATCATGTAGGAAGAAGAAGAGAACTCACATCGCGCAACTCTTTAAATGAAGGATTTATTCGGCCAAAAGAGTATACACCAGTAATAGTTGTAATACAATCTCCCTTGGTCGCCGCGACTCTGCAGTGCCGTGTTGCGTACCAGAGGGGAGTGGCCTTGCATATCCTGCGTTCCAACTGACGCGTTTCGTCACTTCCTGTGACGTCCTCAGAGCTGACTTCTGAGCATGCATGTTTTGCACAATACAACTTGTTGGACCAACTTCTCTGTACACACGATACAACGGTCGTACGACCGCTTGTTGGTACTACCAAGTTTTCTAGTCTGCTCATACAACTCCTGTAGTACGACCGTCGTACGTCAGCTGTTCTAATTGCGTGTACTAACGATCGATTTTGCATACAGCGGTCATTTGTACGACCTGTTGTATACGATCGTCGACTCGTGTGTACGAGGCTTTACTCTAATCCTACTTGTGCAAGTGTACAAAGTGTGCAAGTGTAAAAACGGATGCTGATTTGAAGCCAAAGGGTAGTCACACCAAATATTGATTTGATTTAGATTTTTCTCCTGTTTGCTCATTTTTGCATTTTTTTAAAATTGATTAAAAGTAACACTTAAAATATATATTTTTAAAAGTGTTCTTACTTTACAGCATTTCTTCACACCTGCCAAAAGCCTTTGCACAGTTCTGCATATATTTAGAGAGAGAGAGGTAATATAACATCCAGCGGCTGCTCTGGTAGAATGTGGAAATCGGAGAATCGTTGGGCTTCTCTCCTAATCCGCGTTCAGGTTACACTCAGAACACGGTGTGTGATGAATATTTTACAGGGCGGAGCGGTAATGACAGGATTTGGGGGTGCCCCCCTCCCCGGCCAGGCTGAATTATTCAGCTCGTTCTGCTCATCGGAGATGTATCTCTTGTTCTGCTGTAGATGACGCGCTGTACAGCGATACCCGGGGACCCCTCGCAGATTTCTTTCCGTCTTTAATTATCGATAACGAGATATCTCTGCGCCGCCATCTCCGCTCGCAACATCAATTAGACTTCTTTCTAGTTACAGATAAGACAAGATGATACTTTGTGAGACTTTCCTCCTATGAAGAAATTTCCTTTGATGAGGTTTTCCAGGAAAGAGCGCTGCCTGCTTAGAGCTAAAGGGAAGATTATCACTTAGTAGGATGTACTTAACCACTTCAGCCCCGGTAGGATTTCAGCACTTTTTGCGATTCGGCGCTGCGTCGCTTTAACTGACAATTGCGCGGGCGTGCGACGTTGTACCCAAGCGAAATTTGCGTCCTTTTTTTCCCACAAATAGAGCTTTCTTTTGGTGGTATTTGATCCCCTCTGCGTCATTTCTGATCACCGCTATAAACAAAAAAAGTGGCAATTTTTCAAAAAAAAAAAACAATATTTCTTATTTTTTGCTAAAATACAAATCCAAAAACAGAGATTCTTCCTTTTTTACCCCTCCCACTTCCCATAAGCCCCACCCCTTATAGTTTCCACCCCTTGTGTCAGGAGTATACAGCCCAGCATCACCAGATAGGGTATACGGCATCACCAGATAGCAGTATACAGAGTCACCATATAGCAGTATACAGAGTCACTATATAGCGGTATACAGGGTCCCAGATAGGGTATACAGGGCACCAGAAGGGGCATACAGGGCACCAGATTGGGCATACAGGGCACCAGATAGGGCACACAGGGCATCAGATAGGGCATACAGACCACCAGATAGGGCATCAGATAGGGTATACAGCATCACCAGATAGCAGTATACAGAGTCACCATATAGCAATATACAGAGTCACCATATAGCAGTATACAAAGCCCCAGATAGGGTATACAGAGCACCAGATGGGGCATACAGAGCACCAGATGGGGCATACAGGGCACCGGATAGGGCACACAGGGCATCAGATAGGGCACACAGGGCATCAGATAGGGCATACAGACCACCAGATAGGGCATACAGAGAATCAGATAGGGTATACAGCATCAGATAGGGCATACAGAGGATCAGATAGGGTATACAGCATCACCAGATAGCAGTATACAAAGTCACCATATAGCAGTATACAGAGTCACCATATAGCAGTATACAAAGCCCCAGATAGGGTATACAGGGTCCCAGATAGGGTATACAGAGCACCAGATGGGGTATACAGAGCACCAGATGGGGCATACAGAGCACCAGATGGGGCATACAGAGCACCAGATGGGGCATACAGAGCGCCAGATAGGGCATACAGGGCGCCAGATAGGGCACACAGGGCATCAGATAGGGCATACAGACCACTAGATAGGGCATCAGATAGGGCATACAGTGCACCAGATAGGGCATACAGGGTATCAGATAGGGCATACAGAGCACCGGATAAGGCATCAGATAGGGCATACAGACCACCAGATAGGGCACCAGATAGGGAATACAGGGCATCAGATAGGACATACAGAGCATCAGATAGGGGCTCGCGGCGCCACCCCCCCCCCAAGTCGGGACAAGTCCCGCACTTACCCTTATCTAATAGCAGGCAGGCTGTTGAAAATCCTTACTCAGCTTCCATAGAAGAACTTGCATGAACGACATCATTAGAAAAAATCTTTCAGGGTTTATTCTTCAAGACATAACATAAGTCAAACTTACGTAGCAACATAATTGATGATGAGATTATGGTATGGCTTCAGATGTCATTCAGGAGGAGGAAGGGTTCTGACAGGTGTTCACGTCACGTGTCCAAGAGTGTAGGCGTCCATTCCTTCATCTCTCTCTTCCTGTCCTTCCTAACTTGACATTACAAAGTCACTTCTTTTATACTGTTTGAAACCTTTAGGTCAGCTGTTCCAAAGCAACCTACACCTTACTTATATGGCTTTTGGTCTATAAGGAGACACACATATGGTCATGTCTCCTCTAGCATTACTTCACATGAGTTTAGAAATAGAATTGCACATACAACACTTTCTCTGTCCAGAAGCACATATAACCTTCACAAATATAACTAACATTATTTAATACATTTAATATATTTCAGAGCCCAATATTATTCAAAATAATATTATAAATTCATAATTTCCAACACAGGCCAGGTTTATGCAGAGATCAGCTTGCGGTCAGCATGCTGAGCAGCTTGGGACTGAAACCCTGCGGAGTGCTGCGCCTGTGTGAGTACTCATACAGGCAGCACGTCCGCCACAGTCCCGCCCACAGCAGCTCAGGGGGCAGCCAATCAGACTATGTGTGTGCGCTTGTTCAGCGAACATACATAGACTTTAATGACTGGCCAATCGGCTCACTACTTGCTGTCAGCTGACAGCAAGGAGCCGAGGAGAAAAAAAAGAGAAGAAAAGTCAATGTACCGGCGCCACCTGCAGGGGGGGCCGGGCTGACTTTTTTTTTTTTTTTTACTTGTCAGCGGTGGGGAGGCGGCGCCCAAGAGCCTCTTATGCACCAGCCGCTGCTGGTTCTGACGCTCCGGGAGGGTGATCGCGGGTAACCGGCGGACATTGAGTCCACCCTACCCGCTCCCTGGCCCCCCTGGAACACAGTGAGTACCCAAGCACGCCTCCGCCGGCACGCACACGCTCAAAAATACTCGTTCTCGCGGCCACCGTCAGGTGATGGCATTTCGCGATAACGAGCCACCGTCACGCCATGCCAGGCGGTTAGCAACTGGTTAAAGGACACCTCCACCCACCGCAACATCATTGATGTCAGTGAATTCCCAAACCATTGCAGCAGGAGATCCCGGGAGACTCACAAAAACGGAAAATTTACTATCAAATACTTACCGTAATTTTCCTTTCCTGATGGACTCCATGGCAGCCTACGTGTGGGTTAACCCCGCCTCCTCTCCAACGCTATAGGACCCCTAATCCCATAAATGTGAGCTCCCGGCTAGCTCCCGTGTTCCGTAACTAGCCTACTCCTTAATGCATGGGTGGGGACTCCGCCTGCCATGGAGTCCATCAGGAAAGGAAAATTACGGTAAGTATTTGATAGTAAATTTTCCGTTTTCCTGACAGACTCCATGGCAGCCTACGTGTGGGAAATAACTAGCCAAAACCACACGGGAGGGTATGCTTTACACACAAAGAATTTAATTTGCACCATCAATTGATAAGACAGCACGACCAAAGTTTACAGAGGACAAGGAAGCT
>BLSH010069051.1:1189186-1213021 GCA_018402905.1 Glandirana rugosa | reverse complement strand
CCCGAGAACCCGTGGCGGAGGGGCGGTGACTGTTCATTTTTTTTTTTTTCAGTCGGGCCGGGGGGACGTCCACCGCGGCCATGTAACTGAAAAGAAAAAAAAAAAAAGGAGCCGAGGAACGACAGTCGACTGTCGTTCACCACTCGGCTAACCGGTCAGTAATTTCAGATACACACACGCGACTTGTTCGCTTGTGTGTATCAGACTAACCGACGGGGCACTCGACGACACCCGCCCTGACACCGCCTGCACGACGGACATGCGCCACCCCCCCCCCCCCGAAGTCAGGACAAGTCCCGCCCTTACCCTTATCTAATAGCAGGCAGGCCAGGTTTATGCAGAGATCAGCTTGCGGTCAGCATGCTGAGCAGCTTGGAACTGAAACCCTGCGGAGTGCTGCGCCTGTGTGAGTACTCATACAGGCAGCACGTCCGCCACAGTCCCGCCCACAGCAGCTCACGGGGCAGCCAATCAGACTATGTGTGTTCGCTTGTTCAGCGCACACACATAGACTTTAATGACTGGCCAATCGGCTCACCACTTGCTGTCAGCTGACAGCAAGGAGCCGAGGAAAAAAAAAAAAAGAAAAGTCAATGTACCGGCGCCACCTGCAGGGGGGCCGGGCTGACTTTTTTTTTTTTTACTTGTCAGTGGCGGGGAGGCGGTGCCCAAGAGCCCCTTATGCACCAGCCGCTGCTGGTTCTGACGCTCCGGGAGGGTTATCGCGGGTAACCGGCGGACATTGAGTCCACCCTACCCGCTCCCTGGCCCCCCTGGAACACAGTGGGGGGGCGCGCACGCTCAAAAATACTCGTTCTCGCGGCCACCGTCAGCTGATGGCATTTCGCGATAACGAGCCACCGTCACGCCAGGCGGTCGGCAACTGGTTAAAGGACACCTCCACCCACCGCAACTCATTGATGTCAGTGAATTCCCAAACCATTGCAGCAGGAGATCCCGGGAGACTCACAAAATTCAGATTTCATCTTTAAGAAAAAGTGATGAAGCTCCTGTATATTTTAACCACTTGACCTCCTTCATGCCTTCATGACCAGGCCATATTTTTGTGATACAGCACTACGTTAATTTATTTATGACAATTATGCGGTCGTGCCAACGCTGTACCCAAATGAAATGTATGTCCTTTTTCCCCACAAATAGAGCTTTCTTTTGGTGGTATTTGATCACCTCTGCGGTTTTTATTCTTTGCACTATAAACAAAAAAAAATGACAATTTTTTTTTTTTTTAACTTTCTGCTATAAACATATCCAATAAATAAAAGTAAAGCAATCTAATTTCTTCATAAATTTAGGCCAATGTGTATTCTGCTACAAAAATCCCAATAAGCATTTATTAATTGGTGTGTGCAAAAGTTATAGCGTCTACAAACTATGGGATATATATACTGGGAATTTTATTTATTTATTTATTTTTATACTAGTAATGACAGCGATCAGCGGTTTATAGCAGCACTGTGATATTGCGGCAGACAATCTGGCACTAACTGACACTTTTGAAACTTTGTGGGAACTAGTGACACTGATACAGCGCTAAAAATATGCACCGTCACTGTACTAATAACACTGGCTGGGAAGGGGTTAAACATCTAGAGCAGGAATATGCAAGTAGTGGACCTCCAGCTGTTGCAAAACTACAAGTCCCATCATGCCTCTGCCTCTGGGTGTTATGCTTGTGGCTGTCAGAGTCTTGCTATGCCTCATGGGACTTGTAGTTCTGCAACAGCTGGAGGTCCGCTAATTGCATATCCCTGATCTAGAGCAATCAAATGGTTAAATGTGTGCCTAGCCAGTGTTTTTGTGTACTACATGTGCTGTTTTTATTAAGGGATCTGATTTTGAAGGGAAAGAAAGTCTATCACATCCCTGCTGACAGAGCAGAGCTCTGCCTTGTTCACATAGGCGGAGCTCCATCCTGTGTCTCTCCTCGCCGATCAGCGGGTGCCGGTGGACATCCATTGGCCGGCACAAGCTGATCGTCTTCTGCTGTGTCTGCTGTCTCTGCCAGCTTATAACTAAATTATGTGGTCAGCAAGCAGATAACTTGCATCTGGAGGGTGGTGATGTCACTCCTGTATAATATATCTTATATCTGTAGGGTGATGATGTCACTCCTGTATAATATATCTTATATCTGGAGAGTGGTGATGTCACTCCTGTATAATATAACTTATATCTGGAGGGTGGTGATGTCACTCCTGTATAATATATCTTATATCTGTAGGGTGATGATGTCACTCCTGTATAATATATCTTATATCTGGAGAGTGGTGATGTCACTCCTGTATAATATAACTTATATCTGGAGGGTGGTGATGTCACTCCTGTATAATATATCTTATATCCGTAGGGTGATGATGTCACTCCTGTATAATATATCTTATATCTGGAGAGTGGTGATGTCACTCCTGTATAATATAACTTATATCTGGAGGGTGGTGATGTCACTCCTGTATAATATATCTTATATCTGGAGGGTGGTGATGTCACTCCTGTATAATATATCTTATATCTGGAGGGCGGTGATGTCACTGCTGTATAATACAACTTATATCTGGAGGGTGGTGATGTCACTCCTGTATAATATATCTTATATCTGGAGAGTGGTGATGTCACTCCTGTATAATATAACTTATATCTGGAGGGTGGTGATGTCACTCCTGTATAATATATCTTATATCTGGAGGGTGGTGATGTCACTCCTGTATAATATATCTTATATCTGGAGGGTGGTGATGTCACTGCTGTACAATATATCTTATATCTGGAGGGCGGTGATGTCACTCATGTATAATATAAATTCTATCTGGAGAGCGGTGATGTCACTGCTGTATAATATAACTTATATCTGGAGAGCGGCGATGTCACTCCTCTATTATATAACTTGTATCTAGAGAGTGATGATGTCACTGTACAATATAACATATATCTAAAGAGCGGCAGAGACAGGATGGTGGGTGATACAGCTTTGGTCCTTTGTAGTACCGTATTTTAGCAGCAGATGGAGCAGTTTCTCTGTGATTGATCATTCTTCCAGCAGGTCTCAGAGAGGTTTTATTCCAATAATTGGTGATATTATCTGGAGGGGATGGTAGTGATGGGAAGATTTCTTCTCTGATCATCAATGTAAGGGGTCGCTTTTCTACTGAGCTCACTGAATGTTAGGGAGCACTACAAGTTTAAATGTCAATGTGTCATTTCTGGCCATTATTATTATTTGTTTCATTTTGTTGTCACTACTGAAAATAGTTTTGTCATTCTTTCATTTATTCCTATGATACAATTTATTGTCCATGCTGATGTCTCGTGAGCTGTAAATGTAATAATTATTATCAGGGGTTCCCTGAGTTATTTCAAGGGATTCTTAATTTTTTTAAAAAAAGGTTGAGAAAAGCTGGCCTATGGGACCTGAGCAGGGGAGCTATGTAGGGGTCTCAGCCTCCATCTATGGGATCTCAGTATAGGATCTCTGTAGAGGTCTCCACCTCCATCTATGGGATCTCAGTATTGGTCTCAGCCTTCATCTATGGGATCTCAGTATAGGATCTCTGTAGAGATCTCCACCTCCATCTATGGGATCTCAGTATAGGATCTCTGTAGAGGTCTCAGCCTTCATCTATGGGATCTCAGTATAGGATCTCAGTATTGGTCTCAGCCTTCATCTATGGGATCTCAGTATTGGTCTCAGCCTTCATCTATGGGATCTCTGTAGAGGTCTCAGCCTTCATCTATGGGATCTCAGTATAGGATCTCTGTAGAGGTCTCAGCCTTCATCTATGGGATCTCAGTATAGGATCTCAGTATTGGTCTCAGCCTTCATCTATGGGATCTCAGTATTGGTCTCAGCCTTCATCTATGGGATCTCTGTAGAGGTCTCAGCCTTCATCTATGGGATCTCAGTATAGGATCTCTGTAGAGGTCTCAGCCTTCATCTATGGGATCTCAGTATAGGATCTCTGTAGAGGTCTCAGCCTTCATCTATGGGATCTCAGTATAGGATCTCTGTAGAGGTCTCAGCCTTCATCTATGGGATTTCAGTATTGGTCTCAGCCTTCATCTATGCGATCGCCGTAGGGGTCCCAGCCTCCGTCTATGGGATTTCAGTATGGGATCTCTGTAGAGGTCTCTGCCTCCATCTATGGGATCTCAGTATGGGCCTCAGCCTCCATCTATCTCAGTATGGGTCTCAGCCTTCATCTATGGGATCTCAGTATGGGCCTCAGTCTCCATCTATCTCAGTATGGGTCTCAGCCTTCATCTATGGGATCTCTGTAGGAGTCTCAGCCTTCATCTATGGGATCTCAGTATGGGTCTCAGCCTTCATCTATGGGATCTCAGTATGGGTCTCAGCCTTCATCTATGGGGTCTCCATAGGGGTCTCAGCCTCTGTCTTTGGGATCTCAGTATGGGATCGCTGTGGAGGTCTCACCCTCCGTTTATGCAATCTCTGTAGTGGGCTCAGCCTACATCTATGGGATCTGAGTGAGGAATCCGTTAAGGAGGTCTCAGCCTCTGTCAATGGGATCTAAGTATGGCATCTTTGTCAGGGTTTCAGCCTCCGTCTATGGCATCTATGTATGTGATCTATGCAAGTACCTCAGCCACCATCTCTGGGATTTGCCACCAAGAGATCATTCTGGCTATACTTGGTCTGAAAGCAAACTTGTGAAATTCTCATAGAGCTTGTTAGAGGAGCCATTCACAGTGGAGCTACTACTTATAGTGAAAATAATCCAGCCACACTGATAGTTAGATAAATATGTAGAATATGCCCCCGGTGTCCCCACACCATGCCTAGGGCCGCTGTCATGTTTCTCTCTGTTGCACGATTTTCTCGTTCCCTCACCAACATTTCGATATACTATTCATATCTATTCTTTTAACATGTTCTTTTGACATTCTAATCATACCTGGTGTGCCTTGATCCTTGCCATAGCATACATTAAGGGGTCTGGCCTTATGCCTACGTCCGATCACAGCGCCCCCATGCTGTGCCCTCGATCGATGCACACCAGCATCATTCCCCCTTTTTCATTAGCTATAGTGTTATTTCCCTACTGAGATCATTATCTTTACCCCTTGTAATTTATACATCCCTTTAGTGTATCTGTGCCCTCAATGGTTGGGCTTTCTGGCTTCTGGTTCGTTAAACCAACTTTTTTTGTTCTCTGTGTAAGTTCTATTTCTATTATTTTTTGGTCCTATGTAATTTTATCTACTATTTGGGCTCTTTTTCATCTCTGAAGCCCATATACACGGGCCCGCTTTTCGCTGACCGATTGATTGGTTGGCCTAATACAATATATATATATATATATATATATATATATATATATATATATATATATATATATATATTTATTTATTTCCCTCTAGTGATAATAATTGGTACTCACCTTTCTTTAGAACTACATCATTGATTTCCCTCTTTCTTCATTTTTTCTGTTTTCAATTTTAGAAATTTGAAATTTTGGCCCTTCCTGTCTCCTACGGGGATGCAGCACTGCCTGATATTTGGTCTCTTTCTCTCTTTTGGGCGATGCTGGGGCTTCGGCACGGTCTTGACTGGGTGAGATTTGTGCATTCGCTTGAATTTATGTTTAACTGCACTGTCCCATGACATATTTATTATGCTTTGTATATGACTGTTTATGCATAACACTGATTTGTTACTTCTTGTTACACGACAGTGAGATACCTTCTGTCCCCTGAGGAAGCTGGATACACGGCGAAACATGTTGGGACATCTTTATTCCATACCAGTGTAACTTGAACAGCATCCAATGACCAAATCTGTATTTTATGTGCATTATCTGTATTTTCACTGAATATGAATGAATATGAATATGTGAATGATTTTATCATTTAGCTCTATGGTTTCTGGTTTCCTCTGCACCGCATAAAATTCCCAATTTGTGTTAGCCCCATTGGTCTACCACTTTCCACATTCATGTAGAATAGCCGTCATTTTCGGTAGAGGCGGGACAAGGACTGTTTTTCCAGGTGGTGCCATTTACCTAATTTATTCTCACATTTTTTGCTGTTTTTCAAACACAAAATAATTTATATTATCAGAGCCATGGGTGGCATGGCACATCAGAGAATGGATGGAGGCATCAAATGTATTAAAATGGAAGTTAATCACTATGCGCGAGTCACCTCTCCCCCAACTCTGTATTTTATGGTAAATCCTTCTCAAAGCTAATGTATGGGCCATGAAGAGCCCATGCTGACCCCCTGGAGGCCTGACTGCAAATATTTTATATATAATGGCTTATGTTGGTAATTTCTGTGTATTATGCATTTGTACAATCTCTGCACACTGTATATCGAGGATGCCTTCATATGGTTGGTCTATAGTTGCCTTTCTATACCTTTACTACATGGAGGAACTCTTAAAATTACTTTCCAGGCTCAAGGAAACCCTGCCAATAATTACTACATCTACAGCTCATAATACATTAATGTGATGATCACTACGAAGAATGCTCCTTACATTTGTGGTCAGTGGGAAAAATCCCATTCTTACAAAGTTAAAAGATCTTTGGTGTCAGTGATCACTCATCTGAGAAGCAGAAGTTGCTTATTGCTCAAGGAACCCCTAGCAGCCTCTGGAGCAGTGGTCTCCAAACTGCGGCCCGTGGTCCGGATGTGGCCCTTTGTTTGCCTTTATCTGGCTCTTGGGGACCTATTCCTCCTACAGATACAAGGTACTATTCCTTCCACTGAAACCAACAGTGGGGCATAATTTCTGTCACTGACACCAACAATGGGACACTATTTCTTCCACTGAAAGTGAAGAAATGTCATCAACACACCAAGGATTCCTCAAAAGGATCCAAAGCTTTAATTTCGTGTTCACATGGTAAACACAAGTCAAAGTTTCACAGCCACACAGGGCCCCTTTGTTAGGCAAGTCACTTGCCTGATAAAGGGGCCCTGTGTGGCTCTGAAACTTTGCCTTATGTATACCATGAGATTAGAAAATTAAAGCTGTGGACCCTTTTGAGGAATCCGTGTGTTGATGACAATTTTTCACTTTGATTATCTTGTTAAGAGCTTGTGGTCATTACAGCACCCAATATTACTGAACAGCCATTTTCAGGAACGTGTGCATAGGGAATATTGCGTTTGGACTATTTCTCTCACTTACACCAAGGACAGGGCACTATTTCTCCCACTGATACCAATGATGGGGCATTATTCCTTCCCCTGATAACATTATTTCTCACACCAAAAAATGGGGCAATATTCCTCCCACCAGTACCAAAAATGGGGCAATATTCCTCCCACCAGTACCAAAAATGGGGCACTATTCCTCCCACTGATATTAATAATGGGGCATTGTATACTCCTATTGATGTCGGGGCATTTTCTACTCACACTGACCACAGTCTGGTCCCCTCAAAATCTGAAGTACAGTAAAATGTCTCTTTGTTTATAAAGTTTGGAGACCCCTTCTCTGGAGGAACCCTAGCTGAGAAAGGCTGCTCTATAGTTACAAATACTGAAATAGATCAGGCTAGAAGCCCAAGCTCTGAACAGGGTCTTCTGTTGCCCTGTGTAGATGGGGCTATCGTCAAATGCTGATTTGTGCATGATGCTGCTCAAACATGTGAATCTGAAAGTTCAAAAAACAACACCTTTTGATACACTTTTTCTGCAATGCAAATACATGTCATTGGGACATACTGTATCCAAAGAAATGCAACACAAAGCAGTTCAAATGCAGCCTCGCAACGGTCCTCTACCTGGCATCACTGGGGTAAATGAAAATCTGCTGAACGCAATTTGATTGCGTTTTCAACACATCAAATACAGGAAAACAATGCCCAGGTATGTGAGCCCCAAATGTGTTGTTTGAACTGTGATGGGGAGCCAGTTCCATGCTGGAACTAAACCCTCCTATCATTGTCAGCCAAGGAAGTGGCCATCTTGGCCTCTGTTTGATCTTCAGCTGCCATGATGCTGCACATGTGAGCAGTTATGTTACCAGTCATTTGATGGTTTGACAGTTTGGTTGAGAGACCCAAATGTGTTGCTTGAACTGTGATAGGGAGCCAGTCCCATGCTGGAACTAAACCCTCTTATTGTTTTCAGCCAAGGAAGCTGCCATCCTGGCCTCTGTTTGATCTTCAGCTGCCATGATGCTGCACATGTGATCAGTTATGTTACCAGCCATTTGATGGTTTGACAGTTTGGTTGAGAGATCCAAATGTGTAGTTTGAACTGTGATGGGGAGCCAGTCCCATGCTGTAACTAAACCCTCTTATTGTTTTCGGCCAAGGAAGTAACCATATTGGCCTCTGTTTGATCTTCAGCTGCCATGATGTTGCACGTGTGAGCAGTTATGTTACCAGCCATTTGATGGTTTGACAGTTTGGGTGAGAGCCCCAAATGTGTTGTTTGAACTGTGATGGGGAGCCAGTACCAAGCTGGAACTAAACCCTCTTATTGTTTTCAGCCAAGGAAACTGCCATCTTGGCCTCTGTTTGATCTTCAGCTGCCATGATGTTGCACATGTGATCAGTTATGTTACCAGCCATTTGATGGTTTGAGAGTTTGGTTGAGAGCACAACCATATGACAGTTAAAAAATAAACAAACCGTCGGGCACGACGGTCGAGGAAAAAAAAAATTGGCGTTTTTGCGGCGTTAGTGAGCGTTAGTGAGTGTCGGCGTCAATTAGCATTTTTAAAAAAAAATCATCTCTCTGCTATTTTTCAACCTAAAAACATCGGTGTCAAAAAACGCTGGTTAACGGCGGTACAGTATTAGTTGGCGTTAGTTGGCGTTTTGTGGCGTCTGCGTCAACAAACGCCAAAACGTTACAGCCTCAGAACGCGATGGCTGTGGGTTCTAGTTTCAGCTCACTAACGCCGACGCCATCTACAGCTCAAAAACGTCTGCGTTTTTATGGGGCCATTGACTAACATGGAGAGCTGCAAAAAACGCCAGAAAATGCCGGCGTCAAAAAACGTCCGTGTGTATGAGGCCTAACAGTTACCGGGAATATAACTATTTTTTGAAACTGTTAAATTGATGGGTGTGGTTCCACATTAATCCCAGAACCTTTCAGGCTGAATGGTCCCTGCTGGCATTAGACACCAATCCACCACCTAGAAGACCTTCAGACATCCTAATCCTCGTATTTGGCAAACATGAAACCACTGAGACGACGTTGCCATATGACATCTGCGTCATCCCGCGGGCAGCGCTGGGCTCTGGCTGTAGCAAGCCACATACTGTGTATTCTGGCCGGTAAATATTAGCTTTTGTGTCAGATTTTGTTTTTCTGGCTGTCAGCGGGAGGCTTTGTCTTTAAATCCACAATGAAATAACAATGACTACGGCTGTGGTCTCCCTGTGTACAGAGAGCGACCCCCGGAGAGCGCGGCATTCTAGGAGCGAACCTCAGGCACAACTCCGCCACATTTTCGTTCATCATTACCGTCCAGATGATAAACACAGCTATTTCTGTCTGTTGTATAACACACAATACAAAACATTTATGTGACATCAAACAGAACATGCAGAGACAAGAGAAGAATGCCATTTGCTCCGTCACAGTTGTGGCCCCGTTATGCCATCTGTGTTTAACCGGAGTGTCATTGTCTATGGAAAGCACATGATAAATCTGAACTCTGGAAAATCAGCTAAATACACAGAAGAATAGATATATGGGAGCTGTTTTACTTGCCAGAGGATTTGTATTTCTGTCCATCCAGTCCTGAGATTTATACAACTCTGCCACACAGCACTGCAAGGCAGATGACATCATACATACCCCCAACACTGTAATTGGCACAGTTACCCCGCCTCTATGCACAGCCCCAAACACTGTAATGAATACCTTATTGAGTTACAGAGTACATCACCCGGGACACAGCATCATCAGGACTGAGGTCCAAAAAGCAGGACTGTTTTGGTAAATCCGGGACAGCTGGCATCTAGACTGCAGAACAAATACTGTGTTGTCTTCATTACGCTCCCAGCTTGCTCATTCGACAGTGAGGAGGCAGTGGGAGACTTATCAGGTCTTCTCTCTGCTCTCTCCTTATCATCATGCTCCTTGGCATCACATTTGCATGCGGCTTACCTGATTGGCTCTAGTCGTGCTTCTTCCTCTCTCAGTCTGAACTCTGCTTTACAGGTTTTGCAGTACGTCATATTCAGTTACTTGGACTGCATGTAATACCCTTGTAATGACGAAACGCGTCAGTGCGTGGCCTAGTGGCAACCGGAAGTGCCGTGTGCGGGTCACCGACAGGAAGTGATGATCTAGGCTGTCTGCACAGAGATAGATGCCATTCCATCCTGGAGTGACGGTGATATGGTTTTAACCGGTTCCCGACCGGATCGCGTATTTTTACTGCTGCAGAGTGGCAGCACCCCGCGAATAGCCGTCTATAAACGGCGGCTCGCGCGTGCGCTGCACCGGTGGCGCGCTCTCATGCCCGCCGCACTCTGCAGGAGTGCGCAATAAACGCCGATTGCGATTTTTTTTTACCAAAAATATGGACTTTTTTTGGACTTTTTCACTTAGGGGTGTACTCACTTTTGTTGGCCAGCAGTTTAGACATTAATGGCTGTGTTGAGTTATTTTGAGTGGACAGCAAATTTACACTGTTATACAAGCTGTACACTCATTACTTTACATTGTAGCAAAGTGTGATTTCTTCAGTGTTGTCACATGAAAAGATAGAATAAAATATTTATAAAAATGTTGGGGTGTACTCACTTTTGTGAGATACTTTGTGTGTGTATATATATATATATATATATATATATATATATATATATACTCATTTTTTTTTTTTTATACTAGTAATGGTGGCAATCAGCGACTTATAGCGGGATAGTATGGCACGCAATCTGACACTAACTGACACTTTGTGGGAACCAGTGACACTAATACAGTGATCAGTGCTAAAAATATGCACTGTCACTGTACTAATGACACTGGCTGGGAAAGGGTTAACATTAGGGGCGATCTGGGTTAAATGTGTGCCTAACCAGTGTTTATGTGTGTACTGTGTGCTGCTTTTACTAAGGGATGTAACGGTTTATATTCCCTTTACCATCCTATGACACCAAAATTGGAAACATAGGTCACAACAGCAGCTGCAACAAATTCACACACACAAAAAAAACATCACCAGTGGCGCGTGGCACATCAACCCACTCGGTTTATATTCCCTGCTTTGCAGGGAAACAAAATGCAGCACATCCCCACTGAGAGGACAGAGCTCTGTATTGTCCTCCTCCTCACCGATCAGCGGGTGCCGGCGGTCATCCAATGGTCACCCACTGATCGGTTTGTGCTGTGTCTAATCACAGCACAGCTGGCCCGCCAGCTGCGCGTGCATGCGCCCCCTGCCCAGAAGTGCCAAATCATGTACTAGGTGCAGGAGAGCCACTTTGCCGCTGTATAACAGCATCATGCGGTTGACAAGTGAGTACACAGCTTCATTATTTTATGTACTTTATATCTGTCTGGAGTTCAGCTTTAAGAGATTGAAGGTAGTGAGCCCTGGGACGTGTCAGGAACCCCGCCAGTGCTGCTGGCCACCAACAGATCTGAACTCTGGTATTCCTTGTGTCCGCGCTCTTTAATATTTTTTTTTCTGTCGACATTCTGCAAATATTTTATTGGAAAGGCTAATTAATAACGGCTGCCGGGTAATTTATCATTTAATACTAACTAAGCCATAACCTTCTTACAAGGAGAAATGGCTAAATACACATCCATTACTTCTGAAGGTTTATGGGGATCATTAAAAGTCTTCATCTGGTCGCATCTATTTCACTGATTTCAGCCTGCCTAATGGATATCATCCTCCTGCCTCTATATACACCGCTGGAGGGTCGAATTATATTATTTTTCAGCCAATCAAAAACCTGTTTTTGGCAGCTTAGTGCATCATCACACTGATTAAATATTTTCTGATTGGTTTCTGTGGGCTTTAACTGGTTATCTTGGAGAAGGAAGGAGGCCACAGGTATTCCAATGGTAGAGACTCCATCTGGTCAGTAAAAATGGGACTTATTGCCCATTTTATTAATAGGAAAGGCATTGCAAGGCTGGAATTTCATTCCAGAAGAGATGGTATTGTTAGTCATTGTCTGTCCCGAGTTGTGTGAGGATTGTTGTGTGTGTGGTCACAAATATTGTGCAATGACCAGGCTGTGGCTCCCAGCTACTGGCAGTGTAATGTTGGTTCCAGGACAGATTCTAAGCTGATCCAGCCATGAAAGAATATCGCACCCCAGAGAGACTATTTATAAACTTTAACCTTCTCCAGCATCCCTCCACTGAAAATAATAGATGCCACTGTGCTTTTGGTGGAGTACATTATAGATGAAAGCTCATAAAATTCATATAAATTGGTCATGATATCTGCAAGATAGATGTCTGTGGGCTATTTTCAGCAGAATCAAAAGAAATGAGAAGTGAAATTATAGAGAACAGCACTATAAACGGGCAATGTGAATGTAGAGCAGGAAAGGAAGATTCTGGAATTTATAACTGGGCCACAAACTGCCCAGGATGATGACAACCCAAGAGCTAGAGATGAGATGTCCATGCGAGAACCAGACCCTGTGTGACTGGCTTGCAGTCTTCTAGAAAGTGTGGGGTATGAGGAGAGAAACTGGTAAGAGATGTAGTGTGGAGTAGGACAGGAGAGATGGAGGCTTAGTGCAGAGAAGGACAGAACAGACGGGTCAGAGATGTAGTGTGGAACAGGACAGGAGAGACGGACAAGAGACAAAGTGTGGAGTAGGACAGGAGAGCCAGGTCATAGATGTAGTGTGGAGTAGGACATCAGAGATGGGTCAGGGATGTAGTGTGGAGTAGGACATCAGAGATGGGTCAGAGATGTAGTGTGGAGTAGCACATCAGAGATGGGTCAGAGATGTAGTGCGGAGTAGGACAGGAGAGATGGGTCAGAGATGTAGTGTGGAGTAGGACAGGAGAGATGGGTCAGAGATGTAGTGTGGAGTAGGACATCAGAGATGGGTCAGGCATGTAGTGCGGAGTAGGACAGGAGAGATGGGTCAGAGATGTAGTGTGGAGTAGGACATCAGAGATGGGTCAGAGATGTAGTGTGGAGTAGGACATCAGAGATGGGTCAGAGATGTAGTGTGGAGTAGGACATCAGAGATGGGTCAGAGATGTAGTGCGGAGTAGGACATCAGAGATGGGTCAGGGATGTAGTGCGGAGTAGGACATCAGAGATGGCTCAGAGATGTAGTGCGGAGTAGGACAGGAGAGATGGGTCAGAGATGTTGTGTGGAGTAGGACATCAGAGATGGGTCAGAGATGTAGTGTGGAGTAGGACATCAGAGATGGGTCAGAGATGTAGTGCGGAGTAGGACATCAGAGATGGGTCAGGGATGTAGTGCGGAGTAGGACATCAGAGATGGCTCAGAGATGTAGTGCGGAGTAGGACAGGAGAGATGGGTCAGAGATGTTGTGTGGAGTAAGACATCAGAGATGGGTCAGAGATGTAGTGTGGAGTAGGACATCAGAGATGGGTCAGAGATGTAGTGCGGAGTAGGACATCAGAGATGGGTCAGGGATGTAGTGCGGAGTAGGACATCAGAGATGGCTCAGAGATGTAGTGCGGAGTAGGACAGGAGAGATGGGTCAGAGATGTTGTGTGGAGTAAGACATCAGAGATGGGTCAGAGATGTAGTGTGGAGTAGGACATCAGAGATGGGTCAGAGATGTAGTGCGGAGTAGGACATCAGAGATGGGTCAGGGATGTAGTGCGGAGTAGGACATCAGAGATGGCTCAGAGATGTAGTGCGGAGTAGGACAGGAGAGATGGGTCAGAGATGTTGTGTGGAGTAGGACATCAGAGATGGGTCAGGGATGTAGTGCGGAGTAGGACAGGAGAGATGGGTCAGAGATGTAGTGTGGAGTAGGACATCAGAGATGGGTCAGAGATGTAGTGCGGAGTAGGACAGGAGAGATGGGTCAGAGATGTTGTGTGGAGTAGGACATCAGAGATGGGTCAGGGATGTAGTGCGGAGTAGGACATCAGAGATGGGTCATAGATGTAATATGGAGTAGGACATGAGAGATGGATCAGAGACGTACTGCGGAGTAGGACATCATAGATGGGTCGGAGATGTAGTGCAGAGTAGGACAGGGGAGACAGATCAAAGATGTAGTGTGGAATAGGACATCAGAGATGGGTCAGAAACATAGTGTGGTGAAAGACAGGAGAGATGGGTGAGAGATCTATTGTGGAGTAGGACAGGAGAGAAAGGTCAAAGATGTAGTGTGGAGTAGGATAGGAGAGAGGGGTCACAAATGTAAAGCAAAGTGGGACAGGAGAGTTGGATAAGAGACGTACTGTGAATAGAATGAGAGAGATGGGTCAGAGACATAGTGTGAAGTAGGACAGGAGTGATGGGTCAGGGACGTAGTGTGAAGTAGGACAGGAGAGATGTCTCAGAGAGATAGTATGGAGTAGGACAGGAGAGATGGGTCAGAGAGATAGTATGGAGTAAGACAGGAGAGATGGGTCAGAAACGTAGTGAAGAGTAGGACAGGAGAGATGGGTCAGGAACGTAGTGAGGAGTAAGACAGGAGAGATAGGTCAGGGATGTAGTGAGGAGTAGAACAAGAGAGATGGGTCAGGGACGTAGTGAGGAGTAGGACAGGAGAGATGGGTCAGGGATGTAGTGAGGAGTAGGAGAGATGAATCAGAGATGTAGTGAGGAGTAGGAGAGATGAATCAGAGATGTAGTGAGGAGTAGGAGAGATGAATCAGAGATGTAGTGAGGAGTAGGACAGGAGAGATGAATCAGAGATGTAGTGAGGAGTAGGACAGGAGAGATGGGTCAGGGACGTAGTGAGGAGTAGGACAGGAGAGATGAATCAGAGATGTAGTGAGGAGTAGGACAGGAGAGATGGGTCAGGGACATAGTGAGGAGTAGGTGACAAGGGCTATTAAACGTCTCCTTTCAGAAGAAAGCTTTGCATGGCACCGGGCACATGCGCCATGACACTCTGCATCCAAGAATTGGCTATTTTCATGGTAACATTTAGCAGTGATCATGGTCTGCCCAGAAGAGAGGTCTCATGGGGTGATTGAAGGGACTCCAGCTGTGCCAGGGTGATCAGACTGTCACAAGTTTAGGATCTGACTCTCAGACTAATTGGAGGAAGACAGATAAAGACCATGATGGAGTAAAATGGGTCAAATCCGGCAATTTGATTAGATGATGGAAACATTAAAGTTACCAGCTGTCTTGCTTCAGTGTCATTCAAACCAAGCCCAGGGGGACCGTGTGCTACCGGCCATTGATGACACCCGGAGATGGCCAATAAACTATCTGAGGAATGCAGCCAGCATTAGATGATGTAGATGGAGAGTTGGTATCAGAGACTTGAAGCCGGGTCTGCTGTACAGTTTCAAGTCAATTTTAGGTACTTACACTGCTTGTATTTAAAACAATACATTTATTGATATATTATTCATAATAAAGTTGCATTCATTTTTACTATTTACTGTATATCTGATTGGAGTTCAGATTTAAAGGTGATCTAACCAGACATTTTTATTGACAGAACCCCTTAGACTTTTCTGGCTAATAAAGGTAATGGGGGAATCTTGTTGCCTCTTAGATGGGACTTTTACCTTTAAAAGTTTTAATGTGGAATTCAGATGAAAATGGCCCTGCCATGAGAGAACCGCAGGGGCTGTTGTCTATGGGTTATGTTATCTGAGCCACATGTAGGCAGGTGCAGTCTATTTTCTCCACTGTAGGTATCGCTCAACTGCAGCAGCAATGCAGTTGGAGGGGAAGTCAAGGGGAACTTGGCTCCTCTATGGTTTCCTGGGTCACTGGGGAAGCTATCCCATGGGATGCTGCCACCCTATGTGACTCTGGCAGCCACCTTGGGTCAAACACAGCCTATTTAAGGCCTTGGCTCCCAAGCTTGGCAAGCATTTTGTGTCGGTAGTGTAGGGACAGGTCACTCATCTGACAGGGACAGTGATTAGTGGAATGGAGAGGTTTCAGATGGGCAGGGAAAGGAAAGGAGCCCGCCACCCTTCCTGGAGACCTCCCCAACTGGTGAGGGACCAGCCAGGCTGCATTCTGCCCCTCATGACAGCTGTTGGTACTTCTGAGACCTATTCTGCTACACACTGCTGATACATTCTGTGAGGGTTCCCGGTTGGGCGCCCTCCCGTGGGGCTTGTTGTGAATTATTGTTTTCTGCAACCGGACTCTGAATGTTTACTGCCGTCGTACCACACTGCACCTCTCCATACACAAACCTGGAACAAGTATTCTGATCAGGAATAACGGAGTTGGCAGCGCAAACACGGGAGGGAGGGTTGGGGGAGCCCGGACAGATTGAGGCTGGGGGCTCTTGGGGGGGGGGGGGAAGGGGGGCCCTCGGTTTGTCCCCCGGTGGTTGGGCAGGTTTGGGGATGGTCAAGTGACCTGGAGGAACAGAAGGCAATGTTCAACAAGTCTATATGTACAAAGGTATGTACACAAGTCTGTGCGTACAAAAGTCCTGGTATAGTCTATTGCTGGGATGGTGGAAATCACTGTGACACTGGTAGGCTGCACCACTAAGAAGTAACCGGACTCCTGTGGGTAACAAAGAACAAGAAAGGTGCGCCTCTAAGTGCAGTAGTGTATAAAACAAATTTATTAAACAAGATTAAAACTACTCACAATGGTAGTATGCAGGTGCGCATTGCAGTGTCAGCCACTGCTGGCTATGGTTGTCCTTGGTCTGTCTGGAATGGCTGCTGGGATGAGGTCTTGGTCTGCCTGGTGGTGGTGGGCTGGGGGGGGGAGGGCGGCGTCGGTGGTATCACATTCTTTTTCTTTCTCGAAGCAAACTTCACAGCAGTAACTCAGGTTTTGGCTTCTTTAATCCCAGGCCAAGAGCATGGACAACCATAGCCAGCAGTGGCTGACACTGCAATGCCCACCTGCATACTACCATTGTGAGTAGTTTTAATCTTGTTTAATAAATTTGTACACTACTGCACTTAGAGGCGCACCTTTCTTGTTCTAAGTATTCTGATCAGGGCTTGGCTTAAAATCCTTTTCTGCATCCTCATTCCAGGTCAGTAACTCCATGAACTGGGGCTGGATGATCAACCTGACAAGTCAGGCAAAGAGCCTATTCAGGAGGGCTCCATGATGGCAGACATGACATTTGTGTGTACTCTGTGGTGAGATAACAGTGTTAGATGAGACATAATGACATCTATGTGAATTGGTCACAGTCATGAAACTCTCATGTTTAGGACATGTTTCACAGATGTTGAATTGGATGCACATTGACTAGGAAGGGAATGGTGACATCACTGCGGTGTTGTGCTGCCAGCTCATAGATGACGGGACCACCTTGTGACAATGACCAGCTGACACAATGACCTTCTTACACATCAATCTTACTCATTCTTACATTATGAGAAGACATATCACCATCTTCATCTTACCATGGTGTCCAGTCCAGCTCTCCTGAACACAGGGCTCTCCAATCCTTGAGGCCACTAGGAAGAAATGTTTATGGGATTGACACAGAATCTTCCATCTGTCAATTCCATAAATAATTGTCAGAATTTCCCTTTGCAGAGGACCTCGTCTAAGTACTATCGGCATCTAAGCATACCAAAATGCAATTCCAGAAAAAATAACATCTCTAGCAAGTCTGGAACATGTGGAAAAAATTAAAAAGTTAGGACCTGTGTGTAGCCCCTTTCCCCATACATTTTGGGGGAGTCAATTAAGGGGAAGGATCTTCTGGTGAATCATTTACTTAAAATAGAACTCAATGCCAATCTGCATCTTGTAGAGCAGAGGTCTCCAAACTCTCTAAACAAAGGGCCAGTTTACTGTCCTTCAGATCTTAGAGGCGCCAAACTATGGCCAGTGGGAGTAGATAATGCCTCAGGTTTGGTGGTCAGCGAAAGTAAAAGACAATGACATAGCATCCTTTGTGGTTAGTAGAAGGAATAATGCCCCATCATTTGTATTAGTGGTAGGAATGGTATCCCATCAGTAATGCCAGTTGGAGGAATAGTGCCCCATTGATGGTGTCAGTAGGAGGTATGGTGTCCCATCATTGGTGTCAGTGGGAGGAATAGTGCCCCATTATTGGCGTCATTGGAATAGTGTCCCATCATTGGTGTCAGTGGGAGAAATGGTTCCCGATCGTTGATGTCAGTGAGAGGAATAGTACTCCATTGTTGGTGTCAGTGAGGAACAGTGTTCTGTTCTTGGTGTCAGTGAAAGGAATAGTGTCAGTGGGAGAAAAAGTGCCATCATGTTGGTATCAGCAGAAGGAATGGTGTCCAATTGTTGGTGTGAATGAGAGGAATATTGTCCCATCATTGGTGTAAGTGGGAGGAATACTTTTCCATCATTAGCGTCAGTGAGACGAATAGTGCTCAGTCGTTGGTGGTAGTGGGAGAAACAGTGCCATATTGTTGGTGTCAGCTGGAGGAATACTGCCCCATCATTGGCATCAGAGGAAGAAGTTATGCCCCATCATTGTTGTCAGTGGGAGGAATAGTGTCTCAAGGGCCAGATAAAGGCAAGAAAGGGCCGCATCCGGCTTGTGGGCCACAGTTTGGAGACCACTGCTCTAGAGTAAGAAATATATGTTCTTGTATTAAAAGAGGTGTAGACTCCAAAGGGTAGGACATAATCTTCCCCTGTACAAATCATTGGTAGGACCTCATCTGGAATATGCAGCTCAGTTTTGGGCTCCAGTTTGCAAAAAGGATACTGGGGAACTGAAGAAAGTGCACAGGACAACCTACTAATGGCCCCTTCAGATCTTTGTCAGAGTCTATGTAGCTGGAGAGTTATGTTTTGCCTCTGAAATAATTTTAGAAGATTTCAAAAGGTGGAGTTTTGAAGGGGATTGTATCATTTTTAGTGTTTTTTTTCCTTTAACGGCTCCATACAAGTAAATGTGAACATACACGGGGGCGTGGCTAGGATGTGAGACCGAGTGGACATGCAGAGCCTGTGCTCCGCTCTAACATTCATCCTGAAATTCATCTGGACTCTTTTTCTCTCACCCCGCACCTTCTCCGTCGACATCCTGGGTTCTAAAAGACAGCAGGACACGGTCACCGGGCAAGCTGAGATCATTCCGTATACTGTCTGGTATCCCGTGCCTGTCTCCCTCCGTGGCGGCCTTCTTGCCCACGAGGCAGTCAGTGTCCACCATGTCAGCTGCTACACAGACGCCGGCGGAATCACAAAAGACAGCCGACCCCACTACCTTGGATATCCTGGAGGCGATCAAAGCCTGCAATGACGCAGTGCACACCTGCAAAGACACCCTTACAGCCAAGATAGATTACCTGGCAACAGATATCAGCTTGATACGCCACAACCTAGACAAATTCAAGTCCTGGGTGTTAGAGGCTGATGACCACATATCCCAGCTTGAGGACTCCACTAGAGCGGACTCCAGGAAGGTGCATGCCTTACAGCTCCAAGTGAAGGCACTCCAGGAGAAGGCCATAGATAACGAAAACAGGCTCTGAGGAAATAACATACGCATTCTGGGCTTTCCGGAGCGGGCAGAAGGCCCCAGACCTGCGGAGTCCTTCCTCCTCAAGTTGCTGGATCTCCTGTCACCTACATTTGGGGTTGAGAGGGCCCACAGAGTCCCCCCCACACCTTCTATCCTAGGGGCCCCGCTGAGACCCTTCCTCCTAATGCTGCTTAATTATATGGACTGAGACCAATCTTGGCGGCCGCCAGGATGAAGCAAGAATTAAGGTATGAGAACGCAGAGATTCTCTTGTTCCCTGACTACTCACCGGAGGTTGAGCAGAGATGCCGCTCCTTCACTGAAGTCTGCAAAAGGCTCAGGGATCAGGGCTTCAAATTCAGCCTGCTCTACCCCAGCTAGCTTCGGGTGGTGGAAGGTGACTGAGCCAGGTTCTTTGAATCCCCAGAGGCTGCGACGGCCTGGCTGGACAGTTTCTAGTTCCTGGATCCCTGACAAAGATTGCTTCCAAGCCGCTGGATTACCACAAGTATTGGGCCTAGACCCCATAAGTACATTTTGTTATCTGTGTTGCCCAGACCCTTCGTTTATTTGGCCGGTTGCCTTTTTTAATCTTTTAAGGAGCGCACTGATATTATAGTGGCCACATGGACCTGTTGGGCCAATTTTGCACAGCACTGGGCCTAACTTTCAGCTGCGGGACAGAAAGGAGTTGCTATGTAAGGGCCAGGCTGGTTACTCCATTAACTGTATTTGATATCCTGCTCCCTTGTGAGACTGTTTGTCAACCTTTCCCCCCATTTGCTGACCCTTTCTTAGAACTCCGTCCCACTTACCAGGAAGAGTAATTCATTGTCCACCTGGATTACAGACAGACTTCTCTGGACTACCGCTGCCCCCTCCTTCACCCACCCTATATACCTCCTGGGGTATTCACCTGTCCAAATGACTTGCTACCTGAACTGTTATATAGTGGGACCCCCAAGCCTTGTTGATGTCCATAGTGGTGCTTGGGTTGTTTTGTACTAGTTTGTGTTATGTTCCTGCTACATACTTCTTATCTATATTTTGGCTCGTGTTCTTTTGCTGCTCACCAGATGGGATCTATTGGTACCCCCGCTTTCTCCTGGAATTTACTCTATCCCCCTGATCATGGCCTCATGTGAACGGGATATGGTGTCTTATCTTGGAACCTGAGGGGTCTTTGCCAATCTGTCAATGCTGACCAAGGTGATTAGCACTGACTATATACCTAGAGGCCTCTCAGATCACAGCCCCCTCCTGGTCACGTTGAGGGCCCACTCTTCTCGCAATGGCTCCATGTGGTGCCTAGGCACACACTGGATTTCACATGCATTCATTACTGAGCAAACTCCACAGGTTTTGTGGGATTACTGGACAACCAATGCATGGTCATCCTCTCCCAGAATAGTGTGGGACGCATTAAGGAAGTTACAAGGGGGCATTAGATATCTGCTGTTAAAACAGTCAAGTCAAAACAAAATGCCAACACTGAACTGCTTGAAAAAGAGGTTGAGATGGCATTGGATAACTACGGATCCGATCCATCTGTCTCCAATTTTTAATCTGTTACAGGCCTCCAAACGTAACCTACATCTTCATCTCACAGAGATTACGATACTGGATCTCTTTCACTCTAAACAAAAATGCTTTGAGCAGGGAGACAGGAATGGCAGACTTCTAGCAATGCTAGCACATCACAACGTCCCTCTCACCTGGGCGATGGCATTACATCACCAGAGGCCATCCTAAAGGAATTCCAAGAGTTTTATAGTAACCTGTACACTACCACGTTGCTACTGGACCTGGATTCTCGGGGCCTGTTCTCTCTCCTGGACCCGATAGCCCTTGGATGGCTTTCCGATTCTGAGAGATCCCATTTAGTCTACCCCATCACTACCGAGGAGGTTCTTGCCATAATTAATTCCATTTCCACAGGTAAAGCCCCAGGGCCTGATGGGTTGCCCATAGAATTTTATAAGGCCCATGCTGGCCTTTTAGCCCCACTATTAGCCTCTATGTGCACCCATTGCCTAGAAATTGGGGCCCTACCACCCTCTATAGTGGATGCACATATAATTCTTATTCTCAAACCCAACAAAAACCCTGTGATTCACATAGGCAATTGCTCTCCTAAACAATGACCGTAAAATTTTGTCCAAACTTATTACAGTCAGGCTTAATCCCTTATGGCCCTCCATTATAGATTCTGATCAAACAAGCTTCATGGCTCATAAGTCCAGATATAAACCTCTGCAGACTTTTCACCAATCTAAACGCACAGCATGACAACCCAGAAACTAGCGTGGTCGCATCATTTGACAGTGAGAAGGCATTCAACTCGATTGAATGGCCTTTCCTGTGGGATGTTCTTCAGAGGACATGTTTTCCTCTGGTGTTCATTCAGTGGTTACAAATTATATACCGATCACCAAAGGCTGCAATCCGATTGGGAGGCCAAGTTTTCGCCATTGCCATGGAACCTGTGGCAGAGGTGCTCCACGTGTCCCCACATATCAAGGGACTTCGCTTGGCATGGCTGGAGGAGAGGGTAGCCCTTTATGCAGACGACCTCTTACTATTTCTGAATGACGCTGGCTCTGCCCTCCAGAGGGCACTGCGAGTCCTGTTTGATTTCTCAAAGGTAACAGGCTTCAAGGTAAACTGGTCCAAGTCCCAGTTGCTGGCAATTGATCTGGATGGTCGACGGATGGCACCGGCTGATCTCCAGCTACAGTGGGTAGATGAGCTCACATACTTGGGTGTGCGGGTCTCCCGGGACCCTGGGAGCTTGAATTTGCACCTCCCCCTGTCCCTCCTAGGCTGAGTTAACCTTATAAAAATGAAAGTCCTTCCTAAATTGAATTACCTATTCAGAAACAGTCCACACTGGATGCCTCAATCCTTTTTCTCTAAATTGAACAGACTGGGGCCCATGGCCGCCCCACTACAAACTGTCCCTTCTCATGCGCCCCACATCACGGGGGGGGGGGGCTGGCGTTTACAGACTGCCAAAAATACTTTATTGCAACCCAGTTAGTTACGGCAAGCTGGTGGTTGTCTCCCGATATGTCCAACCCTGCGGTGGTCCTGGAGGCTGCGGTTATTCGGTCTGTGGAGGCACTATCAAAATTGCCCTTTCGGGGGCCTAAGGCTCCATATGATTTAGCTCCCTCCATGCTCACCACACTTCGAGCCTGGAGAGCGGGGCTAGAATTTGAGGAGAAAAGAAACACAGTGCCTCTAAATGTAGCACATTTATTAAAGCGGTAGTAAACCCATGCATTTAACAGGTTAAAAACCAGTCACATTTCCGGCATGTGCCGGAAATGTAACACTCCCATTGGTTGTGCTCTAAACCAAACTGTCAAACCATCCAATGGCTGGTGTCATAGCTGATCACATGTGCAGCATCATGGCAGTTGTAGATTTAACAGAGGCCAAGATGGCAGCTTCCTTGGCTGAAAATGATAGGAGGGTTTACTACCACTTTAAAAGCTAAGTTTAAAATTCCCTCACAAACGAGTTGCAATTACAGGCATTGCAGTATAAGTTACTGCGAACTGAATTGTGGAGGAGGTGCCTCGCTGCTCCTGGTGTTGGTATTGGAGGGAAGAGTGCCTTCATTGGTAGCAGTGATCCTGGATCGGGTCTCGTCGGTGGCTCCCGGCACTGCCTCATTCCTGGAGCTGCAATGTCGGGCACAGATGTCGTCACTTCCGGCAGCAAGCACACGTTCATTCGGGTGGGCGGTGGCGACGCTTTGCCGGAGCATGCGCTCCTTCTTCAGGCCGTTATTCCGCCATGATGGAGCAGGGAAGATTTAAGGGCAAGGATCGTGACGTCAATGCTGCTGACGTTAACGTCCGTGTACGAGGGAGGGAGTCTGGTCTCCCGCAAAATGGTGGAAAAGTGAGGACAAACATTGATATAAACAATATACAAACATAATTGCAAGTCTGCCAATGCTATTGCGGAATGGGGATATGGGATAGGAGAAGGGGGGGGGGAGCTGAGGGAGGGAGCATGTGCCTGCAATTGCAGTCGTCGTAACTGCAGTGCTAGGAACGGGAATTTAGAAGGGACGAGGTAGTACCGCCTTATTGCCGGACTTCTTCCTCGCGTACGAGGCCGTTTCGCAGCGGTGGCGGGTGGGCTTACTTGCACACGAACGACGGCCTTCACTGCTGTAGACACGGGCTGTAACGTCGAGGTCCTTACTCCGTCACGGCCCTCGGTGGCTGCTCTGGGCTAGGTCCTAGTGACGATGGTTAC
>BLSH010069051.1:1174149-1189176 GCA_018402905.1 Glandirana rugosa | reverse complement strand
TATAAGTTACTGCGAACTGAATTGTGGAGGAGGTGCCTCGCTGCTCCTGGTGTTGGTATTGGAGGGAAGAGTGCCTTCATTGGTAGCAGTGATCCTGGATCGGGTCTCGTCGGTGGCTCCCGGCACTGCCTCGTTCCTGGAGCTGCAATGTATGGCACAGATGTCGTCACTTCCGGCAGCAAGCACACGTTCATTCAGGTGGGTGGCGGTGACGCGTTGCCGGAGCATGCGCTCCTTTTTCAGGCCGTTATTCCGCCATGATGGAGCAGGGAAGATTTAAGGGCAAGGATCGTGACGTCAACGCTGCTGACGTTAACGTCCGTGTACTAGGGAGGGAGTCTGGTCTCCCGCAAAACGGTGGAAAAGTGAGGACACACATTGATATAAACAATATACAAACATAATTGCAAGTCTGCCAATGCTACCTGCCTGATAGTTGGTTGTGGATACAATTGCGGAATGGGGATATGGGATAGGAGAGGGGGGGGATGTTTTCTTAAATGTGTCTTAAATTTGAGAAATAGAGGATTTAAAAGATTTAAATATAAGATGCGATGATTATATCGCCATGGTACGTCACAAAATTGTTTGGTCAGGTGATGCCGCTATACGGGAATAATGCAGGAGAATGAGCAATGGAATAAAATAAAATAAATTGAAATAAATTATTTTGTTATTTACACATAAATAATTTATGGGTGATATGTACAAGGATATATTGGAATGCAAAGGGAGATGTTTGGGAAGGAAGGAGGGGGGGGGGGGAGAAGCAGGGGGAGGGGGGGGGAGGAAGAGGGAGGGGTTAGAGGAAGGGGAGTGGTTGGGGGGTGGATAGAGGACTGTGTAGGGGTGAAGAATGTGGATCATGTGGCTAGATGTACCAGTTGGGGTTATTAAATAGTTATACTTTAATTATAGTTACAGAGGGATCATGAAAGCTCTAAAAGTGGCTGGGGAATGTAGTAGTTGGAGCAACCACGATAGATTAATACATATAGAGAGAACCTCTCCTGGTGGGGATGGTAGTGACATACAAATATGGAGGAAAAAAAAGGGGGGGGGGAGAGGGGGAGGGAGGAGGGGAAATAGCCAAGCTGTCTGAGGTGCTTGGGCTGAAGGGAGTTACTTACATTTGTTGAATTTGAAGGACGAGGCAGACCTTAAGGGCCCGACTGGCTATATGATGTACCTAAAATGTAAAAAATTATAAAACATTATGGAGTGTTGTAAACAAATGAATACCAATATTAATAGTATATGAGGGAAGGTACAAGGTATGTAGTCTTTGGGATAGTCTGCTAGGGAAATGTATGTGTTAATTCAATTTCCACGGAAATACACGTAAACAACTGTTATTCAAAAACTTACCCTGAGCCAATCCTATGCACATTCGAAGTCTAGATCAAAGCATTAGTTTTGATTTCTTCGTTTAGGCCCCCTGGTGAAAGTACATCGAGTTTATAAATCCAGTAGGTTTCTTGGCGGCAGAGCCATTTGTATCGTTCAGCAGGGCAGTGAGAGGCTGGTATGGATTCAATGACCCACACTTTAAGCCCTTCAGATGACTGGTCATGAAATTCTTTGAAGTGGCGAGGGACACTGTGTAGGTCCTTGCCCTTTTCCATAAAACTCCTATGTTCTCCGAATCTCTTTCACAGAGCCCGGATGGTACGGGCAACATAGTAGAGGCCACATGGGCAGGACAAGCAGTACACAACAAACTCGGTGGAGCAATTGTAAAACTGGGAGATTGGATAGGTCTTTTGTTTAATAGTAAAATCCTTTTGCCCATGATTGACATGTTTGCAAGTCAAACATAGAGGTTTTTTGCATTGGAACATGCCAATCAGGGGGATTAAACAGAGGTGATTAGGTCCAGCGAGGGGAGGGGGGGGGGGGCCTGTTTTAATTTGCTTGGGGCAATGAGGTTTTTTATGCTTTTAGTTTTCCTATATGATACTTTAGGTCGAGGTGGGATGGCATTTTTGAGATGGGGATCCTCCAGCAAAATTGGCCAATGTTTGGCCAGGATTTGTTCCATTTTTTTATGCTTGGTGTGCTATTGTGTAGTGAAACGAATGGGTTGAGGTAATGTACGGGCTTGCGTTGTGAGGAGCAGAATTAAAATGGAGTCAGAATGTTATCTTTTCAACTGAGAAGACAATGTGGAGTTCCCCTTTTGGAAAAGTTATTTTCTTCAAATATGAACTTATTCTCATTTTAATGTGTTCTGAGCCATTATACATTGTATCAGCACTTTCGCAACCCATGTCCTGTTTTTGTGTCGAGATGACCCTCACTTTAGTTCCACATATTTCTTGGCGGAACAATATTGTTGATTGAGGTCATTTCTGAGAAATCAATGTTTTTGTTACCAAAAATCCCCTATACACATCTTATTTTAATTATCATGGTACGTAGTTAAGAAGGTACCACAATTTCTAAGCGCGAATAGAAGTTGTTGAGTGTTGCATTTTTTGTGTGATTTTTTTGGTTAGCTGTGGTCCCAGGGCAGTTTTGTCCTCAAGGGAATAAGCCACAGTGTATGCATGACCTGCTGTGTGTCCGAAGGTATAGGGAGTTTAGCTAGGAGCTAACCCATATCAAACTTGAGGAGAGACGTCTCTCGAGGAAGGACAGTTAAAGGGCACCCCTGAGAATAGTACTGGACTGCTGGTACACAGTCGTATAAGTAGAAACTAGAGCTCCAAGTCCCGGAGTTCTAACTGTTGTCATTGTGAAATAAGGTAATTCAAAGAGCAATAATTAGATAAATTGGGAAATAAGTGGAGAAAAGATATACTCCCTCTAATGAATGACCATTGTATTACTAAAGAAAATGCTAAGCGCTTATTAAGAATAGCAAATAAAACAGGATTGAATATTGCTAAATTATACCCCAGCTCCCCCATTCTTAGAATGATGGTAAATGGGTAACCGGAGGCTCTAAAGCACCATGAAAAATGGTGTAGGATCACTCGCAGAGAGTACAAACAGGATCCAACTAAATGGTGGCCACCAGAAGGATCGCTGAGTACCCCTGTGATCGATGCCTTGTTTAATTTACTTTTCCAATTGTCTGATTGTGGGGGTATTGAATGTCTGGCTGTATGGAAAGAATTAGCCAGAAAAGATAATAAGCCACCCCCCTACAAAATGTGCTCAGAAAAGGCCCCCCTTGCAACCCTATGAGGAGGAAGAATTACTCAATGAATGGGCTTCTCCCTATATGGTAGCAAGACGAGACTTAGCTGCAGCTTCTGCGGCAGCCTCAGCCCCCAGATCAGAGGAAATGGAAGAAGATTTAAGTTTCTTAGATCTACAGGTTACTCCATCTAGTAGGGAGGACATAGATGGGTATTTGCAGAAGAGGTCTACCAAGGGATTAGCCAAAATCAAACAAATCCCAGAAAGAAGACATAGCCTAGGAAATCAAAAGGATTTAAAAAACCTAGGATATCTGACAGATTCAAAAGGGGTTGAGTGGAAATATACTCCAACTAAAGGAACATTGGCTAAGTTTGAGAGGATACAGAAACCTCACACCTCCACATCTCGCCCTCCCTCACCTAGAGTACCTAGACAAAGGGGTAGGGAGTTAGAAATAGCAGCAGCAAAAGCTGCTGTGAGACTGCAACGCACACCTACAGAGAAGCGTGCCAATAGACAATATCTCAGCTCTTCTTGGAAGGGCGATAAACCCCTTAAACAGATGCCCATGCGAGAGGTAGCCCTCCCAGGGGAAATGGATACTGACCCAAACTATCATCCACAAATTGCTCGAGTTTATATCCCATGGAAACCCCAAGAGATTAGGGCAATAGTATCTGACCTACCTAACTTAGAGAAGTGCCCAAGGAAATGGTGCCATAAAATAACATGGGTACAGAAAACACAACAGGCCACTTATGCTGATTTATGGATACTGATTGATTGTGCTTTGCCAGAAAAGTATATGGACGTGTGGAAAGTGTTTGCTAAGCAAAAAAATGCTACAGAAGAGGGCATAATTAAAAGGGAAGTAGATCCAGCACGAATCTCATATGATCCTATGGTTAATAGGCTGATTGAGATTCTACATGATTGGGTTAATATTACCTTTGACAAAGGTCAGGATATGCAAATGTTAATGGTAGTAGTACAGAAGGAGAGGATGTGCTTGAGTATTGGAATAGGTTCAAAGAAGCTATTTAAAAGCATACAGATTGGGCAATTGATAATGAGGATGATTTAAAAAGGTCTGAATTGATGAATGTATTGGTGGGAGGATTGTTGCCTGAAATTAGAGAGGAAGTGGAATTGCATACAGTCGGATGGCGACGAAAGTCAGCCCCCAAGCTGGTTGACATTGCACAAGTTGCATATGAAGTACTGCAAAAGAAAGGAAAAATTAGAAAAGAAAGAGAGAACTAAAATCATGAATGTTCATACACCTAAGGTGGAGGAAAAAGTTCCCGAGCCGATGGGAGTACCCGTTTTCACAGGACAAGCTACTCCCCAGGGCCTGCCTATGGCGGCCCCACCCTATCCACCCTCAGGAGTGGTATACATTTCTAACTATGGGATGCCCCAAAGTAAGCGAGGGGGGTGGAAGGGAAAGGTAGAACAAAGAAAGAATCCCAGAATACAACCCCGGTATCAACAGGTGATACCAGCAAGGAGCGGGTTCAGCCCCCAGGGAATGCAAACTAGGGGGCCCCTCGCCTGTTTCAAATGTAGAGCGGCCAGACATATAGCTAGGGAGTGTAGGAACCGCTAGGATAAGGTGGAATGTGATGACAGTACAAGTGATACTAAATCCATTTCTCAAATATTTTCAGCCATTGAATTAGATGTTTGTGATGAGCCAATGAAATAACAATTAATGGTGTAGATTTTTCGGCTTTGGTAGATACTGGGGCTCAACGATCACTTTTGAATAGTTTAGATCCTAAATTACCAGTATCTAACAAAAAGGTCTCCCTGGTGGGAGTCAGTAACAATATTATCACTGCAGCTGTTACTGAACCAGTGTCAGTAAGGTTAGGAGACATGTCCATCACTCATTCCTTTGTGTTGTCACCACATTCTCCTTGTAATCTACCGGGCAGAGACATACTCTCCAAAATGGGTATAACAATCGCTCTAACACCTAATAAAATAATTATTGATATTCCATCAGAGCAGGTAGAAGAGGCTTCCAATCTTCTTTTCATGCCTGTCCTAGAGACTGACATGGAAGAGGGTATTCCAGAGGAAGTGAGACAACAAATTAACCCCTTGGTATGGGTAACAGGACACAATAGCCCTGGGTTAATGCAGGTTCCCCCTGTCAGGATACAGAGAGACCCCACACTGCCAGTCCATAGACTACCTCAATACCCATTGTCTCCTGAATCAGTGAAAGGCATTACCCCTGTCATAGAGGAGTTATTAATAATAGTACTCAAAACACCGCGTTAAACCAGTATCAATAATCGCTAATGATACTATTGTGTATAATATAAATAATGTGAAGCAGCTGCTATAAATAAAGCAAATCACATAATATCATTCACTACAATCAATAATAGTAAAAAGCAGCGCTAAATGAATCAACAATAATCTTGTGCATAATAAATAAAAATATGTAAAATATAGTGCAAATACTGCAAAAATTTGTGCAAAAATTACAAAAAAAAGTGCCAGTGCAAAATTACTAGTGCACAAACTGGTGCCAATATGACAATTAATAGTGTCCATATAATGTCCTCTTCCAAGTGTGCAGCAACAATACTTCAAACTGTTTCCATCACCATTGTTCACCGCATGCAGGTGATCACACTGGGGGCTTATCTAGATATCTAGATTTAAACCGCCTGTTTAACAGAGAAACCTCAGCCAAATCGCACCACAGGAAACAATCGATCTCCAATATGTCAGTCATAGGAAACAAGAAAGAATCCTCATAGTGGATCACTTAAAAACAGGTCAATTTATTCCAAAAGATAAAGTTGCGCTTACATCAGAACATAGTGACAATCGCAGTACTGAAACAAATCTGGGGATGTTTCTCTGCAGCAAGGACTGGAGCACTGAATAGTCAGCAGACTATTCAGTGCTCCAGTCCTTGCTACAGAGAAACATCCCAAGAACAGGATATTTACCACCTCCATGCTTTACTGTAGGAATGGTGTTATTTGGATGGTGAGCAGACACACCAGCGGCTAGGACGCTCGTTAGTAGGAGGAGAGGAGCGAGGAATGGCTGACTGGTAGATGTCTCTTTGTTTCAATACTGCGATTGTCACTATGTTCTGGTGTAAGCGCAACTTTATCTTTTGGAATAAATTGACCTGTTTTTAAGTGATCCACTATGAGGATTCTTTCTTGTTTCCTATGACTGACATATTGGAGATCGATTGTTTCCTGTGGTGCGATTTGGCTGAGGTTTCTCTGTTAAACAGGCGGTTTAAATCTAGATATCTAGATAAGCCCCCAGTGTGATCACCTGCATGTCGTGAACAATGGTGATGGAAACAGTTTGAAGTATTGTTGCTGCACACTTGGAAGAGGACATTATATGGACACTATTAATTGTCGTATTGGCACCAGTTTGTGCACTAGTAATTTTGCACTGGCACTTTTTTTTTTTTTAATTTTTGCAGTATTTGCACTATATTTTATATATTTTTATTTATTATGCACAAGATTATTGTTGATTCATTTAGCGCTGCTTTTTACTATTATTGATTATAGAGGAGTTATTGCAGGAGAAAGTCTTAGTTCCATGTAGGAGTCAAGCTAACACTCCCATTTACCCTGTGCCCAAACCCAAGAAACCTGGCGAGGGACATCAGTGCTGGAGACTAGTACATGACTTACGGGCAATAAACAAGGTAACTATTCCTTCTGCACCAGTAGTGCCAAACCCTGCTACAATCCTGTCCACAATACCTCCATCAGCTACCCATTTCACTGTCATTGATCTGGCCTCAGCATTCTTTAGTATACCCATACATCCGGAGGATCAATGGATATTCGCCTTCCGCTTCGGGCAAAAACAACTTACCTGGGCTTCCAATGGGCTACCATGACTCGCCTAGTTGTTTTTCCCAGGTGTTGAAGGAGAAATTGGATGGGTGGAGTTCACCAAGAGGTTCAGTGTTAATCCAGTATGTGGATGATCTCTTGTTGGCCTCCCCCTGCCAGCAATCGTGTACAGAGGATTCTATCTCTCTGATGAATCTTCTGGCTGAGATCGGTCAAAAGGTGGATAGCTCCAAGGTGCAATGGGTTAAACCTAAGGTCCAGTATTTGGGACATTGCATTTCACAAGGACTGAAACACTTGACTGATAAAAGGGAAAAGGTAATTGCAAAGCAGCAAATGACAAAGACCCTAAAACAGCTGAGAGCATTTTTAGGGTTGGTGGGGTACAGCAGACAATTCTTACCGCAGTACTCCACTATCGTGGGGCCCTTACAAGAGTTGCTGAAAGGGCAAGTTAAAAATGCTTACAGGTTCACAGATGCAGAATTAACCCCAGCAGTGATAGCTGCCTTTAAACAAATAAAGTCAACTCTCCTGACAGTGCCTAGTCTGGGCTTGCCAGACTATGGAAAGCCCTTCTATTTGTTTTGTGCTGAGGTTAACGGACATGCCAATGGGGTACTGACACAACATTTCTGTGAAAAACATAGGCCGGTAGGTTACTACAGCTACCGTTTGGACTCAGTAGCCAAAGGTTTACCTGGATGCCTGAAATCAGTGGTGGCTGCTGCTGTATTAGTGGAAAAGACGGCTGACATGGTGCTGGGAAATGCTGTGTACCTGATGTGCCCTCATGATTTGGAAACCATGCTAAATAGTGCATATACAAAGCATTTCTCCGTGAAACGCTTGACCCATTACCATTTGACTTTCATTCTCTAATTTGCGCATACAGCGGTGCCAAACGCTGAACCCTGCTACTTTTCTGCCAGAGAATGAAGCAGGGGAGGATGAAATCGAAGGGGACAATGACATTGATGATTTTCTGAGACATGACTGCTCTGCTCTGGATTAAGAAAGGGGCCACATGTACTGATGGAGCATGGAGTTTTAAGACCAGATTGATTGCTCCTCCGACACTATTCCCAGCCTTGTTCTCTTTGAGCCATGGGCCTTGCCATGTCTCAACTGGAGGGATGTGTCGGATGATTAATCGGTACTGGTGGGCACCTGGTTTTTACACTATGCTGCTAAAGAAATGTACTGTATGCCAGACTCACAATATAGGACAGTCAGTGCAGACCCCAATGAAACACATTCCTTCAACCGAAGAGTCATTTCAAATTGTGCAATTTGACTTTTCGGATATGCCCCCTTGTGGTAAGTTTCGGTACCTGTTAGTATGTGTAGATCAATTTTCAGGGTGGGTGGAAAGTTACCCTACTGTAAGAAATTATGCTAGAACAATAGTTAAATGTCTAACAAGAGAATTGATCCCTAGATTTGGTATAGGTGAAATAATTTCATCCGACAGGGGGCCACACTTTGATAAATGAAGCATGAAGTATGAAGCAACAATTGCATGCCCCTTATAGACCACGGCCAAGTGGAATGGTAGAACGCTGTAATCAGACACTAAAAAGGTATCGGTCCAAGTTAACTGCAAATAGAAAAAGCACCTGGGTGAAAGCTTTACCAATAGCACTTAAAGCCATCAGAACCACTGCTAAAGGAAAACATGGTCTCTCTCCCTTTGACATATTTTTTGGGAGACCGCCTAGGAAGGCACCAATGCAGCCAGAGACAGTGACATTATTGACTGGACAAGATGCCATTATTGATTATGTTCAGAAGTTGGCAAATGTGTTTTCTGATACTTTTTCCAGAGTCAAAGCAGGACAACCAGTGGAGACGTGTGACAAAACTCATGGACTAAGATCTGGAGAGTGGGTGTACATCAAGAATCATACACTTCCTTATCCCCCAAGTGGAAAGGACCTTATCAGATCATTCTTGTATCACCTACAGCTGTAAAGCTCAAAGACTACAAGTATTGGGTGCATGGTTCACACTGTAAAAAAACTGTAGCTCCAGTAGATAACAAGGATCAAGTATCTACCGGCAAGTATTGTTCTGTGCCTTTGCTTTCCAGGTCGTCCCCTCCATTGACCCGTGCACGGGAAAGGAAGCAACATGAAGCTGCTGCTGCTGGGACCAAGACCTAATGTGGCTCTGTGGAGCACCATCCTTTGTGGAGGATTGTGGAGTATTGGGTGCATGGTTCACACTGTAAAAAAACTGTAGCTCCAGTAGATAACAAGGATCAAGTATCTACCGGCAAGTATTGTCCTGTGCCTTTGCCTTCCAGGTCATCCCCTCCATTGACCCGCGCACGGGAAAGGAAGCAACATGAAGCTGCTGGGACCAAGACCTAATGTGGCTCTGTGGAGCACCATCCTTTGTGGAGGAATTATGGTATGGCTGACTGTAATGGTGTACGAATGGGCCACGCAGGAAGGTAAGATGTGTGAGGTCTCCGGGAGAAACAAAACCACTATGATATCTGAGGAGATTGTACTTACCGAATCAGGCCCCGAAGCACGTGCAAAAAGAGGAATAGAAACGTACCATGCCAAGTTTTCTGAACCCTTTCATAACTCTTTTATATCTATGCATTTGCAAGCAGCAAAGAAACTGAACATTAGCAAATGCTGGATATGCACACATGCATCACATCAAACTATTCCACTACTGGGGGTCCCAACTAACTTAAGGGAAATAGATGACAGTGCTCACTTTGGTGAGGTTAGTGTACAAATGACTGACAGATCTGTTTCATTTTGTTGTTCACTAATGTGCCTATGCAACCCCCAGCAGTATGTATTAACTTTACTCGGATTTATACACCAGAACAGATTGCAAAGGGCTACCCTAGCCCTACACGAAACATAGGCAGTTCTGACTGTATGGACCAAGCACAAATCAGATATTGGTTCGATGGCACAGATACTGCCTGGAGCACGGACAGGTAGCAGGAATTACATAACTTAACACAGCATCAACACTCAAGGCAAAACAATTTAAAGCTGCTAATGTGCTTACAAGGGTATAACTTGCTCTGCTCCCCCAGGTTTTTACTTCATCTGTGGAAAGAAAGTTTATAGCTGTATCCCATTAAATGCAGTGGGTGTTTGTTATTTTGGGAGAATTATACCTGCTACGGGGTATATGGATGATGAGGAGTTTAAGGCAACTCAGTTGCATAAAGTCCCTGCCCACATAATTCCCAAAAGAGATTTGTCTGGTCAGACCAACACTGGCATGGAGGAAGATACTCAGACCAGTGAAGGTGATGAAACAGACGATGATCGAAAGGAGGGAATTGAGGCTAGTGAGGATGATGAAACGAATGGAAGCATGGTAATAGCTGAATCCCAGGAAAGCAATGGAATCGAGGGTGTAGAATCTCATGATAATGCAATTAAACCATTATTTTCTATACCTTGGGTTAACAGGTGCTGTATTAAAAAGTCTTTCAGTTTCATCATCGATCTAGCAGAGCTAATGGATAACATCACAGCCTTATATGATAAGAATTTTGTCATTCTGGCCACTGAGTTAAAAATGATAAAAAAGGAGATTTTGCAGCACCGGCTCACTGTGAGCCAAGGAGGAATGTGTACCATAGTGGGAACTGCTTGCTGCAACTACTTCCAAAATGATACTAAAGCTGAAGATGCCATAATTTCCACGTGGAAAGGGTGCAGAAATGAAAGTTAGATTTCCACAAAGAAAATACTGAAACCACTTGGGTTGAAGGAAGCTGGGAGAGCTGGCTCTAATGGCTCAATCCGCTCAATTGGTTTTCAGGAATTGGAGGTTGGTTTTCTGGTATATTGCATGGAATCCTTTATATTGTTGGATTCATTGTATTCATCATTATTTTAGTTAAATGCTTACCTGCCTTGTTCAAATGCTGCATGAAAGTAATCACAAATGCTTGTACTAAGGCTCGTCCTTTTGAGCCTCAAAGGGCATGCATGATGACTGCATATGAGATGGTGACTCGTCTACCTGAGGATCACCCTAAAGACCCTGAGGAAGCCTGATGTATCATGGCTCGAACAAAAGGAGGGACTGTGAGGAGCAGAATTAAAATGGAGTCAGAATGTTATCTTTTCAACTGAGAAGACAATGTGGAGTTCCCCTTTTGGAAAAGTTATTTTCTTCAAATATGAACTTATTCTCATGTTAGTGTGTTCTGAGCCATTATACATTGTATCAGCACTTTCGCAACCCATGTCCTGTTTTTGTGTCGAGTTCCAGATATTTCTTGGCGGAGCAATATTGTTGATTGAGGTCATATCTGAGAAATCAATGTATTTGTTACCAAAAAATCAGGAAACCGAAGAAACACCAACTAGGGGTAATGGGACTCACAAAGCTAAACAGAGCTGCACATCTATTCACTCAGGGGATATATTAATATGCCCTGGGGCTAAATGGTGAAAGGAAAACACAAAACCTGAAAAAGGGCAGCACAGGGGGCTGTCCAGAAGACCACCATATATATAGCCACTGGAATTTGGATGTGAGGTATTGGATAATGATTATAAATGTAGGCAAAACAAATGTATGTTAAAAAACATTTTATTGCCATACAAAAATTCATCAATTAGATACAAAAATATACATAGAATCTAGAAATAGAAAAAACTGATCAGAAACCACCAACTTTGACAACGTTGTCAGGGAAAGGGTTAAAAGGTCAGGGGGGGGGAGACCAAGGACCCCCCCAGGACAGAGAGCCCACACATAGCCCACACTTAGACCACCACTGACATACCCCAGGAATTTAAACAGAAATCCAAAAAACAATCAAGAATTATACCATAATAATGGGGGTAATTGTGTGAAAATAGGCTGCCACCAATGATGAGCAGAGGGTCGGTATGGAACAGATATGTAACCGGCCAAGTGATCAGCCGATATGCAAGGTCGGACAGTCTATGTGGCTGGAGCCGCTGCTGCACGGGAAACAAAATAGAGAGAGATGAGCCATGCGGGATCTTTGTCTGATGATTGCAAAGCCGATGGGCAGGCTACAGACAGATCCACCGCTGGAGGTGAATGCAGTGCCGGTCTGACTGATGATGGCAAAAGACCCGAGGGTTGGCTACAGGCAGTCCTGGATGTTCCAAATGGATCACGATGTGATTCCCTATGCGCTCCGAGCAGGATGGAACCGATGAATGGGAGGATCCAGGGAGTATGTTCACACTCACCCATCCATGGAACTAGCAGCAGCCTGGGATATCCATCGGTGTGTGGGTTTAGAAGCCGATCACCCTAAAATCCAAACTCCTGGCTCACCGGGCAAAATCGCGCTGGTAAGGCACCGTCAGCCGAGACGGCTGCAGACTGACCATACATAGGAGAGTGTATCAGTCTGGGCTGAGAGTGGAACGGAGCAAGTAGTGAGCCATAGGCCAACCGTTTGAGGCACCTGTGGGTGGATGAGGAGTCAGAGCAGCAGTGGGGACCCAAGCATGGTGGTGACAGGCAAATTGCAATGATTCAGGGAGTGTGAAGTACACTTACCCATCCAGCAGGCTGTCAGCAAATAGCGATGTCCCTTCAGTGCTGGTGGATACCTCATGCAGGTGTCGGCTGGCCTTCCCCGATGTCGGGTGCAGTAGGGCTTCCATGCAGAGCCGACCGATGGCTGCTGGAACAGGTGGCTCACAGGGTGGGTCAGAGTATCGTGGAGATGTGCGGGCGTGTGAGCAAGCACAATGTCAATGCGTTTCGCTGGTCAAGCCAGCTTCATCAGGACTAGTGGCTATATATATGGTGGTCTTCTGGACAGCCCCCTGTGCTGCCCTTTTTCAGGTTTTGTTATCAAAAATCCCCTAACCACATCTTATTTTAATTATCATGGGTTGACGTGTTTTGACATATTATGATAGATTTGACACGTAATCTTTAGACACCCAATAGTTATGGCCAAAATGTCACGTATGCTGTTTTGCAATAATTGGTCCCAAATACTTTGTTTATTCTTAAGCTTGGGTCTGTGCCCTACATTGACTTGTATTGTAAATCTGTCTATAAAAGCTATGTTACTTTCTGTAATCGTCATCACACTCCTTATGATGTGATCCTGTGTACACTGACAAACTATATTCTCAGTAAACTTACATCACACGAATGCCTGGACCTTCATTCATTTCAACTTTGATGCTCACAGTGTAGTCTCAGTTTTTGTGGCTGGGGTGTAAAGTGTACATGCCTCCTGTACTAGGGTGGGTGGGAATCCTTTTTGAAGGAATTTTTTTGTGAGTAGCTGGCTTTGTTCTAGGTAGTCACATTTCCTGGTGCAATTGCGACGCAGTCTGCAGGAATGTTTGACAGCCACTGTGGATGGTGACAGCTCCGGAAATGTAAGGAGTTGCCGGAGGTAGGTTTGTTGTAATTCCTGGCCATGATGCGGTCCTCCACATGGAATAATTGGAGGTCCAGGAATGCCAGTTCTGTGGTGCTGTGTTCAAAGGTGAATGAGAGGCCAAAGTTGTTTGTATTGCAATGGGCCACAAACAGTAATAGGGGCTCTACCGGGCCATCCCAGATGATAATAATATCTATATACCTCCCGTAAAAGATCATACGGGAGGCATATGGATTGTTTTACCAGATGTTATTGGCTTCCCAGAGGCCCACGGTCAGGTTGGCATAACTGAGAGCAAAGTTTGCTCCCATGGCTGTGCCAACCAGCTGAAGGTAAAATTGGGTATCAAATTCAAAGTAATTGTGTGTGAGACAGAACTCGGTTGCATCCAAGATGAACAGAGCCTGTGCTGGGTTGATGAGTGGATCTAAAGTTAAGAAATGGGAAATGGCTCTCAATCCCACTGCATGTGGGATTGAGGTGTACAGGGAACTGACATCCAATGATAACCATCTATAGGTGGGTTCCCAGGTGTAGTGAGATAAGGATTCCAACAAATGTACTCCATCTCGAATGTAGGCGGGGAGTTGATGTGCTAATGGCTGTAAAAACTGGTCCACATATCGCGAGAATGGACTAGTGATACTATCCATGGAAGCCACGATTGGTCTTCCAGGTGGGTTTGTACTGTGTTTGTGGATTTTGGGGATATGATAAAAATAAGGGGTGGAGAAAAATTATTTTTGAAAAAAAGGCGTATTCAGATTTGTTAATGATCCCTGTCATTTTGGCCTGTTGGACCAGCTGAGATGCTTCCTTGGAAAACTCGGGAAGGGGATCTTTATGGAGTGTGGCATAGGTGATGTGATCAGATAATAACCTATGGGCCTCTTGTAGGTAGGTGGCCTTGTCCTGTACCACAATGCCACCCCCTTTGTCGGCAGTTTTGATGATCAAGTTTGATTCTTGGGTGAGTTTTTGCAAGGCTAGTTTTTCAGAAGGTGACAAATTGGAGGATTGAACTGAGCGCCTTTGTTTGCACATGTTAGCCATTTCAGAATAGACTACCTGATAAAATGTTTGCAAATAGGGGCCTTTGTGGTGAACGGGATTGAAAATAGATTTGGGTTTAAATTTGGTGTGTTGGGTGGGGGGGGAGGTGGACGGATGTTGCGTGAAAAGAACTAGGTCTTCATCCTCATCCTCATTGAGATACAATTCCTCCAGGAGTTCCAAACCTATACTGTCCAACTGGGTGGTGGGTAGGGGCTCAGGGGAAGGTGGCGTAACTGATGTTAGTGTAGGTTTGAGGGATTTCATAGCGAAGTGACGTTTGAGGGTAAATTGCGTATGAATACATTGAGGACTTTGAATAGGGTGAATGAGTTGGGATGGGCCGTGGGGGCAAAATTTAATCCTCAATGTAATAGTGAGATTTCAGCTGTGGTCAATGTGTGGGAAGATAAATTATATATTTTTTATAGTGTATTGATTTTGACTCTTTTTTTGGTTGTTTCAGGATCGTCCCCCTCGCTTTCCTCTCCGTCAAATTTTCTTTTGGTTTGTCCTCAGAGACTGGTCTGCGGGGGGGCTGACACTAAAAATTTCCCATTATCGTTTTGGGAAGTG